>VXAX01006712.1:129621-150048 GCA_013399835.1 Leptocoma aspasia | reverse complement strand
CCCCTCGGGCGGGCCCCCGCCCCCCGCCGCCACCGCCACAGGTAGGGCCGAGCTGGGGCTGGGGCTGCGGCGTGGCCGGGGCGCGAGGTGTTTCCGGCGGCGGTTGGGCCGCGGGGTGCGCGGGGCCTTGCCCGGGGTAACAAAGGAGGCGCCGGAGCTGCCGCCGCGCCCCGGGGCTGGGCCCGGGCCCGCCCTGCAGAGTCACGGACCGGTTTGGGTGGGGAGGGATCTGCAAGCCCATCCCGCCCCTGCCGTGGGCACGGACACCTTCCGCTGTCCCCGGTGCTCCAGCCCGGCCCTGGGCACTGCCGGGGATCCAGGGGCAGCCGCAGCTGCTCTGGGCACCTGTGCCAGGGCCTGCCCGCCCTCACGGGGAGCAGCTCCCTCCTCACAGCTCGCGGGGCGCAGGCACAGCCTCCTGGGGACGCTCCTGGGGACGCTGTGGCTGCCGGGAGCCGCTGGGTTCCTTTGGCTCGGGGGTGACAGTGGCACCCCTTTGTCCTCCCTGGCAGAGCTGCTGGGCTCTGCCCCGGCCGTGCCAGGGAAGCAGCAGCTCGCTGGGAACAAGCACAGGTGCTGATTTGTTGTTTTCTCCCGTAGCCATGGAGTGCAGAGACAAAGCTGCTGTTCCTCCACGGAAGCTCGTCCAAGGTAAGGGAGTGCCTCTTATCCAGCTCGGTTTTAGCACATTGAGAACATTTCAGAGCTGGTTTTGTGAAATACATTGGCTTGGCTGTGATTAAACCATCTCTTAAGTGGCTCGTCTCAATCTTAGTGCTTCAAAATGAATGAAATAAAGTGAATAAAATGCTTTGACATTTCCTGTCACTGAGTAACCTGGTGTTGTTTTTGTAGCTCGGCTGCCCTTCAAGCGCCTCAATCCCGTGCCAAAGGAAAAACTGGACGTGGATTCAGAAGTCAAAAAAGTCAAGAGCTCCCCTGGTGCTTTTGTTCCAAGCAAGGATCCCTCCCTGGATGCCTCTGGTGCCTCCCTGGACAATGTGGAGAATGACTGCCAGCTGGGCTCAGACAGGAATTTGACTCCAAACCTCGTGAATGGAAAGGGTCCGTTGGACCATTTTATCCAGAAAAACCCAGCAGGTGACACGAGTGACCCTGGGGATGCTCCTGCCCTCTCCAAGGGCTCTGCCCACAGACCTGGGGACAGCACAGAGCGGGGGGATGTGGATTCCAGAGCTGCTGTGACCAATGGCACCATAGGAAAGGAGCTGAGCTGCCTGAGCTCCTCCCAGAGCAGCCCAGCAGGTGACTCCATGCAGACTGAGGGGCCCTGTGCAGCTGCAGCCCAGGCAGAGGAGGATTTGGGAGCTGGGATCCAGCCATGCTCTGCTGTCATGGGCAGGAAGGGCACTCAGGCTGAACTGAAGGATGTGCTCTTTGAGGGCAAGGTGCCCGTGGTGCTGCTGGAGGACATCATGAGCCTGAAATCCCCCCAGGTGGCCTCTCTGGATGGCAGCAGCACCTCAGAGAACGAGGCCCTGGAGTCGTCCCACGAGGGAGATTCGGGACTGACCTCGCTGAGCTCCGGGAGCTCGCCCGAGCTGCAGCTCCTGGCACAGCCCAAGGGCAGCTCCAGCCCTCTGGCTGCCTCCACACCTGCCAGGAAGGTTGGTCTGCTCTGCTTTGGGGTGCAAGCTGCTGTGGTGCAGTGTTTGGGTTCCTGGGATTGTGGGGAAGAGGGTGAGTGGGGCAGTGAGGAGTGTAGGAAAGGTGGTGGTGGTTAATTGTTGAGTTATTGGCCTTTGGGGTCTTTAAATCCTACAGCTAAAGGGTTTGATCCTCCCTGGTTCTGGCTGCTGCTGCTGTGTTGACATTTCTTGAATGGAATGCCCACTTGAGACTTGTTGTTTTGGGAACAGCATCCAGGAGCAGTTTTGTGCTTTAGGTGCTGCTCCCCAAGCTCTGCTCATCCTCCTGGGAGCTGCTGGGATTCCTGTGAGGATGCTCCCCCAGTGCAGATTGCTTTTCCAGCTCTGAATTTCTGCAGCTGCCATGGAGAAAGCTCTGGCACGGATTTCCCAGAGCAGCTGTGGCTGCCTCACCCCTGGCAGTGCCCAGGGCCAGGCTGGCTGGGCACTGGAGCACCTTGGGACAGTGGAAGATGGCACTGGATGGGCTTTAAGGTCCCTCCCAACCCAAAGTATTCTGGGATTCCATGAAAAAGCTCTGGATGAGAGGTTTTTGTTCACCTGAGTTTCAGTTTAGCAGCTCTGCTGCAGCAGGAGGCCCCACACACTCTGATTTTTGGGGCAGTTTGGACAGAGCAGCTTCCAAGGGCAGCAGGTGGCTGGAGCACCACGGGGATGGTTCTGCCAGTGCTTCTGTTGTGTTTATCAAGTCAAGTGATCAATTCCTCCTCTGTGAAAACTCCCAATCTTCCATTTCTAAAATAAACAGACACACTCAAGCAGGCATGAAGTATTTCCAGAGTAGCAGACAGCACTCCTGGTGTAACCCAATGCTGCCAGTGGGGCTGGATTTGCTCCTGTGCTGCCCCCCAAAATGAGAGTCTGCACCCCAAGCTGTGAGTCCTGGCAGGTTTGTTTTCCTGGGAGGGAACAGCTCTGAGGAGCTGAAGCCCCCACTTGACAGAACTCCTGTTTTGTAGCAGATAAATATAGAAAATAAAGCAGTTGGGCTGCGTTAGCCTGTTAATCAGTTTAAATGTGATGCTTTGAGTGGCAGGAGGAGGGGGGCTCTCCAGTAAATCACAGTGTGCTGAAATATTGACAAATGAGGCTTTTAACCAGTCTATGAACAATGATCTAAGCATAAACCACCTTTTTCTTCCCCCCATAAATAAAAGCTAAATGAGAAGTGTGCCCTGTTTGGAATTTAGGGTCAGTGAGCTGTTACTGCTGGAAGGTCAAGTGGAATGTGATGACAAGAAGAAGCAGAGTTAAAATGTGGAAAACAGTCCTTTTATTCATAAAATTGCAGCTAAATATCACAGCAAGATAGGTGGATGTAAAAAAAAAAACAAGTTTAGCTGGAAGGAAGTGACTTTGCCATATTGAAATATTCCCTGTGGTGCTCCCCTGGGATGATGTTCCCTTGCAAATGATCCTGTAGGGCTGAGGGGACCAGAGGGGTTTGTTCAAGGGTTTGTTTGGGAGGATTTCATGGGAACAGGAGCACTGGGATGGAAATGGGGAGATTGGGAATGCCTGGATGTTGGGAATTTGGAGTGACTGGATGTAATCTGCAGGAACAACCTGATGTCACTCAGGCTGGAAAGGGAGGACCAGGATCTCCTCTAAAACTTGCATTTTGTAATTGCAGGTACCTCAGAAATTCCACAGGAGTTCAGCAGAGAAGGAGAAGCTGAGATTGCAAAGAGTAAGGCATTTCCCTGACACCCAAAGCTCCCCTGAGCAGCCAGCAGAGGCCTTTGCCTTTTGTCTCAGCCCAGCTGGAGCATCTCTTTTTGCCATTTTTCCTCACCCTGAGGAGTGGGGAAGAACCCTTAATGCAGGCAGTCAAAGTGCTTGGCTCTTTCCAAAGCTGAATGCAGCCCTGGGTGCATTTGGGGCTCTTTGGGGAGAGACTGGAAAAATTTCAGCCCCAAAATGTCAGGTGTGTTTTTATTAAGTGGGGACACTGTGTCTGTGGCTTCCCAGAGAATGTCACCACTGGATGCCACCACTGGGAATGCTCAAGCTCCAGGCTGTGTTTGCAGCTCCTCAGCAAACTCTGCTCCCTGATTCTGCTGCCACTCAGGGAGTGCTGCATGTGGAGGAGGCTGAAGGGTCATTGGAGTTCCCAGCAGCCAGTGCTGCATGAATGGGATGTCTGGGGTTGTTTTATCTGCACCTGGGGAAGGTTTGTGCTCAGGAGTTCTGTGTCTCTCACTGGCTTGTTTATAAACTTGTGTGTTTTATGTAAGCTGTAGCTGTGGAGCTCCTTGCCTTTCCCAGTGCCCCATATAGAATTCCAATCTGTTGTTTTCTTCCCTTCTATAGCTGTGTTAAAAATAGCAGGGATGTGAGGGGAGAGGGGAGAATGGAAGCTAAAAATGATGCTGGGGATGAAGCAGAGCCACTAGGGAGCTGTCAGCTTCACACCAGCTTCCCAGCACCCAGCACATTCCATGACTCAGGCTGACAGTGTTGTTTCCTTGCCATTGGCACCATTTGGCTGTTGGTGGCTTTCTGCAGTTATTTGTGTTGTGACACTGCTCAGGAAGCCTTGATGTTGACAAGGAGAGATGTGAAATCAATAAAAGAAAACTGCAAATACCCAGGGAGGAGTTGGAGTGTCTGGGCACAGGCAGATCCTCCTTTCCTGGTGACATCACCAGTGCCTGCAGCACAGAAAAGCTCTTTCTCTTTAATTTGACATTTTTCTCCTTTGTGTCAGCAGAGCCGTGGTGGGAATTGCAGCTGTTTTGGGAGGAAACACCATGGAAGGCAACACTTCCAATAAAATCTTCCCCCCACTGTTCCCAGAGTGCCCCTTGAGCAAGCTCAGGGCACTGGTGGTGTCTGATGGTCTGACATGGAACAAAACAAGGGATGAGCTCCACAATCCACTCACTTCATTCCCTGAGATCATGGAATATCCCAGGAATATCCCATGGAATATCCCATCTTGGGGGGGACCCACAAGGATCACCAAGTCTGATTTCTGTGATAGTGGAAACCATCAGAAAATCCTCGTGGGTTTATGATGTCAAATCAGCTCAAATTCACTTGTAGAAGTGACACCACTGTAGCCCTGTGATGACACCAAAGCATGAAAAGCTTAGCTCAGGAGGAAATATTTTGGAAAGAATCTGAAATAAGGGAATAATTACGATTTTTTAATTCCCATCTAGTTTTCCATAATGCTACAGTGGTAATGAAGATGACTCAATACAAAGCTTTCTTTGGTACTAAAAGAAATGGAAATTTTTTTTTTTTTTTTTTTTTTTTTTTTTTTTTTTGCTAAGGGAAAAGAATAATTAAAGCTTTCAGAGCGGCAGCACAAGGAAGCTCAGCTGGCTGCTGCCTGAGGCACCAGGGAGCTGTGGATGTGCTCCCACCTGGTTTCCTGGGAAGGGTGAGGGGTCCCATTTTGGGATATTTTGTGCTGCCCGCTGGGTTGGGTCCAACTCCCTCTTTGAGGGATGAAATGCTGATTTTGCAGCAGGGGTTTGGTGGCACAGAGCTGCAGTTCCCTCCCTGAGTGTCCCATTTGTGCCCCAGGATCAGGAGCGTGCCGACAAGCTCCAGAAGCTGCAGGCAGAGAGGGAGGAGAAGGGGAGGCTGAAGGAAGAGGCAAAAGCTGCGAAAGAACGAGCCAAGGAGGAGGCAAAGAAGAGGAAAGAGGAAGAGAAGGAGTTGAAAGAGAGAGAAAGGAGGGAAAAGAAAGAAAAGGAAGAGAAGGAGAAAGCTGAGAAGCTGCGAGTGAAGGAGGAGAAGCGCAAGGAGAGGCAGGAGGCTTTGGAGTGAGTGCCTGGGCTTGTGCAGCTCCTGGGGGTCCCTGTGCTGCTTCCATCCCCACCTTTCCCTCCCTCCTGCACGGGCCTGGGGTCAGGGGGTGGCTCTGAAATGCTTGAGGGGCTCTGTGCCCTCCTGACCTGGCTCACTTGTGCTGGCACTGGGCCCTGTTTGGTGAGGAGGTCACCTGTGACTTGGTAATCCCTGAAATTTCCTGGTGTTGAGGGAAACTTGAGGCAGCCTATTAACTTAAAATGGGTCAATATTTGCTCTAGAAGGAATGAACAAAGTCTTCTCTGCACTTAACCAAGTGTGGTTCTTGGCTGGATCGACAGATGATCCTCGTGGTGGGGTCTGGGGCTTCCCTCCTCTTCCTCAGTGCAAATTAACCCTTCCTGGTGGCTGACAATTCACATGATCTTTGTTTCCAAGGGCAAAACTTGAGGAGAAGAGAAAGAAAGAAGAGGAGAAACGGTTAAAGGAGGAAGAAAAGGTAAAAGTGCTTTCTGTGGCTTGTCTCTAAATTCTTTCTGGAGGTGAAATGCTGTTGGTGGTGCCAGCTGGGATGGTGCAGGTACCTTTGGGTGCAGCCTGTCCCCCTCCTGACCTGCTGGGGCTGCTCCATGCAGGGTTTTACCTGTTTCTTTCACACCTGCTGGTTCCTTTTACCCTCTCAAGTGTTTTCTGTGTGTGTTCCTGAATGCCCACGAGTGAACTCTGCCCTGGCAGTGACACTGCAGCCCTGCTCCTGTCAGGGAGGACAAAGAGTGTTTCTGTTGAGTCACAGGAGCTGGTGACAGCCTGAACTTTGCTTTGTGCCTCCCTGCACTTGAAGTTGAGTCATGCATGAGCTCACCTGGAATTCCAAAGCTTTGTCCCTATCTCTGTGCTGACAAATTTGCATTTGGGTTCTCATTTCAGCGCATCAATGCACAGAAAGCAGAGATCACCAGGTTCTTCCAGAAACCAAAGACTCCACAGGCCCCCAAGGTGAGGGATTGCTGTGCCTCTCTGTGTTGTTCCTAACAAATACCCTGATTTCCTTCTCAGCTGCCCCTTACAGCTTCTTAAGTGGTCAAAACACTGGTTTTTCTTAATTTCCTGGTCTCTAAAGTGTAAAGGGTTTTAAGAAAAATGCCACAGCAGAGACTACAGAAGACATTTGTGGTTGGTTTAGTGAAGCTCAGCTCTGTCTTCTGCATTGCCTGGAATATCTGCTGGAGTCTTGGACAGGAAGGGCTTAACCTAAATCCTCACTTAACCTAAATCTTCACCTCAGACAACACCTCAACAGCAGGTGTTCCTTGCATGTGTTGGTGCTGCAGCTTCTGTGTCCAAACCCTGACATTCCTCACTTGATATTTCAGACCCTTGCTGGCTCCTGTGGGAAGTTTGCTCCTTTTGAAATTAAGGAGAACATGGTCTTAGCCCCCCTCAGCCGTGTTGCCCTGGATCCAGACTACCTAGAGCAGCTGGATCAGCTCCTGCATGCCCAGAATGGTGAAGTTTCTTTCTTGAGGGATCTAAAATGTCGTAAACCACGAAAAACTGGGCCCACTCTGGTCAGTGACAGCAGTGACAGTGTCAACAGGTCAGTCTGGACTTGGGGCTTGCTTTGTATAAAATGAGCTGCAGGTTTGAGGGAGTGATGGGAGAGGAGGGAAGGCTGGGGCTGTTCTGTGGGGCCTGAGCCACCCTCCCCTGTGTTCCCAGTGACGTGGTGGTGGTGGATAACTGCCAGACAGATGCTGTTCCTGAGAGGGAGAAGTTTGGCAGGATGAAACTTCTGCAGTTCAGTGAGAACCACCGCCCTGCCTACTGGGGCACCTGGAACAAGAGAACCCCCCTGATCCGTGCCAGGAATCCATGGTCCAAGGACACTGTAAGCACCTCAGCCTGCTGGAGTCTTTATGTGAATGTGCTTGGCCAAGTTCTCTGCTTCTGCCCTGGGGTGAAACAGTTTTTTCCACTTTTCTCCAAGGAAATCTTTTTCCCAAACCAGCTGGGGGTGGGGCTGCTTGAATTTGCTTTCTAGAGGAAAACCCTTTGGAGGTTTTTCTCCCAAATTTGCCCTAAACCAGGACAGCTTCCCTGAGGTTTCTGAGCCATTTTGTTCCCTCAGCTTTGAAACCCCAGACTGAGTTTGGTGCTGTGCTCTCCAATGATGGACAGAAATGTTGGCATTTCTTGCAGAAACTGCTGGACTATGAAGTAGACAGTGATGAAGAGTGGGAAGAGGAGGAGCCAGGGGAAAGTCTCTCCCACAGTGAAGGGGTGAGGATCCTGCATGCTGAAAAAATCAGGAGCCACTTGCACTTGGCAGTGTAACTTCTAATCCATTTCTTTGTAGGATGATGAAGAGGAGGGAGAGGATGAAGATGAGGATGATGGGTTTTTTGTACCCCATGGGTACCTATCTGAGGATGAAGGTGTGACAGAGGTAAGGGAGCTGGCTGTCCCTGAGTTTCCAGTGAACTGTGTTATGTCAGTATTGGCAGGGGAGGAAATCCTGGCCTCCCTCAGGTTCAGGAGCCCTGTGTGGCTCAGGGAACACGAGGCAAAGCTGAGTTTAAAAAGCTTTTTATTTTTGTCCTGGTGTGGATTAATGAGTCCTTTGTCCCCTGTGACTGCAGGAGTGTGACCCAGAGAACCAGAAGGTTCGTCAGAAACTGAAAGCAAAGGAGTGGGATGAGCTGATAGCCAAGGGCAAGAGGTTCCATGTCCTGCAGCCTGTGAAGATTGGCTGTGTCTGGGAAAGGGCAGCAGAGGACAGCAGCACCAACCCAGACCTGAAGGTGCTCCAGCAGTTCACAGCCTGTGTCCTGGATCCACCTGTGCCAGAGGAAGAGCAGCAGACACAGAAATGTAGCAAAAAAAGAGCAAAAGATCAGCAAAGTAAGACCTGAAGGGATGAACAGTGCTTCCACAGTGTTGTGCTCTGCCTGGGAGGGAGTGGGGGGGGATTATTGAGTGTTGCATTCAGAATGAGCCGTTTCTGACAAGTCTGGAATCCAAGGAATCTCTGAGAGCTCTGGGAAGGAGTTTTCTGGCAGTGCCTCTGCAAAAAGCCTTGCTCTGGGCAATCTAGGAAATAAAGCCAACCAGACTTGAGCAAGCTCAGAGTTAGGATGGGCTTGAGCCTGTTTATTGTTTGGGGGAAAGGGTTTGGTTTCTGTGGTGGGTTCCAGCCCTGAGCTTTTCCTGCACCTGATTAACACAAGGGCATGAATAACTCCCAAAAAGCCCAAACAGGGGGTGGGGATTTCACTCCAGGGTGTTGTTACTACTGGGGGTGAGTTTTCTACATCAAACCTAGCTGCTGTTACAATCATGGAATCCCAGAGTGGTTTGGGCTGGGAGAAACCTTAAAGATCACCCAGTTTGTGCCATGGGCAGTAACACCTTCCACGTGCTCCAAAGCCCATCCAACCTGGCCTTGGAGCCTTCCAGACATGGGGCAGCCCCAGCTTCTCTGGGCAGTAGGTAAGTATTTGTTGGATTTTCGTTTTGATTGAGTTAGGGATGAGGTTAGAAACTTATTAAAAAAAAAAAAAGCTGTAATATTAGGATTTTGGGGTTTTTTTAGTGGTACTTTTAAATTTATTTTGATAACTTTTGATAACATTTGATAAAATTTCTCAAATTTTAATTTGATAAACTGGATAAATTAGTTACTTGTTTTATAGAAGGGGTATGTATTTGCTGGATTATTTTCATGGTTATTTTCCCTTTCTGGAGTGACCGTGCTGATGGAGTGACCGTGCTGATTTGTGACCATGCTGATTTGTGACCGTGCTGATTTGTGACCATGCTGATTTATGCCCCCCCTGCCTTTCCCAACCTTTAACCCTTCCTGTGCCCCCTTTGTCCCCACAGTCCTGGGCCAGCTGCTGCCCCTGCTGCACGGGAACGTGCACGGGAGCAGGGTGATCATCCAGGAATTCCAGGAGTGCTGCCGCCAGGGACGCTTCAGCCACGGCAGCCCCCCTCAGGCAGCCCAGGGAGGGGAGGACAGCGGGGTCCCCTCCAAGGCCAGGCTCAAGAGGATCATTTCTGAGAGCTCAGTGTACGAGAAGAGGCCCGAGTTCAGGATGTGCTGGTACGTGCACGCCCAGGTGCTGCGCAGCTTCGGCCAGGAGCAGCTGCCCGTGCCCTGCCAGTGGAACTACCTCACCCAGGTGCCCTGCACGGGCAAGGACGAGGCTGCCAGCCTGCCAGGAGTGGCTGTCCCACAGCCCACCCCCCTGGCAGCCAAGAGGAAGGCCATGGGAAGCATGTCCATCACCAAGTTCATGAAGAGGCCTCGGGGTGCTGAGCAGGTGAGTTGCTGCTGGGGTGTGCTGCCTTGTTGCCGTGGTCCTTGCATTGACAAAACACTCTTGACAATAATTTCAGAAGGCTAAATATTATTTATTAAAATGACTCCATAATCAGAGGATTTGGGCTATAATGTGCCCAGGTACAGAGCTCAGATGCTTCTTCTTCATTGCCCTGTACAAGAATCCCAGAATGCTCACAATATCAGAGAGATAACAGTCCTTCACCTCCTTCTCCCACTCTCAGGAGACAGGCAGAGCAATTCAAATGTTCTTGAAGCACAACACAGAGATTTTGTTTACAAAGTAAAAAGACAGTAAAAGATGCTCTCCCATGGGAAATTTTTCTCCAACAGGCTTACACACAGAGAAGCTTATAATGTGTTCTAGCAACATTGCCCCAGTGGGTGATCCTGCCCAGGCTCAGCCTGTTAGCTCCAGCCACTGTCCTGCACACCAGAAGAGCCTTTTTATGGGGGAAGAAGTGAAATGATGGGACTAAAGAGATGGGTTTCTTTTGTGTGTGTGTGTGCAGCTTGGACTCTGTTCCATTTGAAACGTTGCTCTCCTGCTGTTCCTCCATTCTCTGCTGTTTGGCAGTGATTGCATCCAAGCTGTGAATAGTTGGAGAGTCTGCTTGGCCTTGGTTTTACAGCTGTGTGTAATTTGTGTGCAGGTTTTATGTGTGCCTGTGGCTGCCAGATGTACAGCCCGAGCTGATGACTTACAGCAGTTGCATGTGAAGGGATTCAATGTGGTTCCCAAGTGCTGCAACTCAGCCCAGAGCAGTCTGTAAAGGCTCCAGCTCATCCTGACACACATAAAGCTGAATTTCAAGAGCTGGTTTAAAAATACAGTAATTCATAGGGACAAAAATGAGCTGGAATTGCAGTGGTTGCTGACTGGGAGCTGTGTTGTGGTTTTCCTGTTGTTGCTGCTGCTTTTCAGGGCAACCACAGGTAGTGCTGGAGCCTAATCATGACTGAAAAATGGGATCATGGAATTCCAGAATGGCTTGGCAGGGACCATAAATCCCATCCAGTGCCACCCCTGCCATGGCAGGGACACCTTCCACTGCCCCAGGCTGCTCCAGCCTGGCCTTGGACATTCCAGGGATCCAGGGGCAGCCACAGCTGCTCTGGGAATTCCATCCCAGCCCCTGCCCACCCTCACAGGGAGGAATTCCTTCCCAATATCCCATCCAACCCGACCCCCTGGCAGTGGGAAGCCACTCCCTGTGTCCTGTCCCTCCATCCCTTGTCCAAAGTCTCTCTCCATGTCCCCCCTTGGTCCCTTCAGGCACTGCAGGGGCCACAGCTGGGTCCCCACAAAGTTTGGGGTGCTCTGTTGAGGTTTTAGCTGCTGGATCTTGGGGTTATCAACCTTTGGCTTCCAATCCCACAGGCAGGGCAGGGTTTGAAATCCCTGCCAGTGGATTTATTCCTCCTTCCCTGTGCACCAGGTTAGGAAAGAGCCCCAGAGTGGTTTGGGTTGGGAGGGACTTTAAAGCTGATCTCGTTCCACCCCCCTCCCATGGACCACAGATGAGGCTTTTGATGCTTTTTATGCTTTGTCTTCCCAATTTATTCTTGGCTTTTTTGGCTTTTCTACTGAAAAAGCTCAGCATTCAGGTATTGATAGAGATCAGAGACTTGTGAGAAGCTGTTCAGCCCCCAAACTCCATCTGCTTGGGTTTTTTCTTGTACACTAAATAAAGGCAGAGATAAAAGTCTCTGCTTGGCACCCACTGGAAATTCAGCTTATAAGGGAAGCAGAAATAGCAAAACAAAGGCTTTTAGGAGAATTACCTCACCAGCCTGAATGCTTCAAAGCTTCTCAGAGCTGTGCTGGGGAGGTGCAGCTCCGAGCAGAGGTGTCACAGCCCCAGAACCCTTTCATTCCTGGTGTCTCAATCAGCCCTGCTCAGGTATTTCAGATCCCACCCTACCTGTGGAGCCAGGCTGGAGCCTGGGGAGAGCCTGGGAATGGCTGGGAGGGCAGAGCTGCCAGATTGCCACTCTGGCACGTGTTTCACTGCTGGGAAGCTCACCCCAGGGCTTGTGTGAGTCAAGGTGCTCTTACATAAGCTGTGGAGAGAAAAATTTGGTGCTGAAGTGGGCAGTACCTGCCCACGTGTAGGAGGGATTTAATCTGAGAAGTGGGACTTTATTGAAAGATGTGAATTGAAAATTTCTTGGCTTGGTACCGTTTTTAGAGGATGGGGACCAGGATTTTCATTCCAGTTCCAGCTGAAGGGGGGAAAAAAAAAAAAAACAAACCAAACTCAACAGACCCTCAAAGCTGGGCAACTTCAGTTTGTGTCACTCCTTGGGTTCTGTGTTCTTGATTCAAAACAGGGAATTTGGGCTTTTCCCATGGCAGGAAACCTGGGCAGCAAGGGAAGAACTGTCACCACTCCCTGAATAAAATCTGATTGGCAAAGATGAGGAGGAGTCAGGAGAGAACAAGCTCCAAACTTGACAAGCAGCAGTAATTCTCCATCTTCAGATGGGAGAGAACATCCAAAGGGGCTCAGCCTGGAGAAAAGGAGGCTCGGGGGGGACCTGGTGGCTCTGCACAACTCCCTGCCAGGAGGGGACAGCCAGGGGGGGTCGGGCTCTGCTCCCAGGGGACAACAGGACAAGAGGGAAGGGCCTCAGGCTGTGCCAGGGGAGGTGCAGGTTGGATATTGGGAAAATTCCTTCATGGAAAGGGTTGTAAAGCCCTGGCACAGCTGCCCTGGAGTCCCCACCCCTGCAGGGATTTAAAAGCCACGGGGATGTGGCACTTGGGGACACTTGGTGGCCTTGGCAGTGCTGGGGAACAGTTGGACTCGCTGACCTTTATGAGTGTGTGATCCTATGAAAATGATCAACAGAGGGGGGAGAGATTTCCCTTCCAAAATTGCAGCAAGAGTCAGATTTCCATGAAGCCTGTGAGTGCTGCGGGGGCTGCTCAGCACGTTGTGTAAGAGGGAAGGATCTTGGAGCAGCAGCTTGGCCTGCCCACTGTGTGTGCCACTGCAGATCAGGCCTTTTGTCACAAGTCAGTGGCTCCTGGAGCTGGGAATTGCAGGTTTTCCTTCCCTCCAGATGTGCCCCCCCTGCCCAGACGGTGCCCGTGGCATCCCTCAGCCTCCTGACTCACACCTGGTACCTGTTCTTTCCCTCCAGGCTGCAGAGATGGATGGATTCCAGGCAGACACTGAGGAAGATGAGGAAGATGATGACTGCATGATTGTGGATGTACAGCCAGGAAAAGGTGGGAAGGGAAATGGGTACCAGGCTCTTGGCAGACACTCCCCAAAAAGAGCAGGAGCTGTGTGAGCTAAACTTGGGATTTTCTGCCCCTCTTTCACCATTCATTGAGCTTTTCTCTCTGTAGGTACTTTATTCTTTTTAGGTACTTTATTCTTTAAATTTAGACCTAGAATCCTTAGATTCTTTTTAGATACTTTATTCTTTTTTTTTTTCCTGCTTTTTAACCTTTTTTAAAATATGCTTCTTTGCTATTTATGGCCTTCTCTAAGCTGCTCTTGTCTTTCCTGCCCTCCCATTGCCTCAGTGGCACAAGGCCCTTGTGGGCAGCACTTGGCTGCCAGTGTCACCTGGCTGTTTCTGGGGGCACAGGTGAGCATTAGGGCAGTGCCAGCAGATCCACTGGCAAATTCTGGACAATTCTCCAGATCCACTGGTAAATTCTGGACAATTCTCCAGATCCACTGGTAAATTCTGGTCAATTCTCCAGATCCACTGGTAAATTCTGGTCAATTCTGGTCAGTTCTCCTGCTCTCTGGGGCGTGCTGAGCCCTCCCAGGCCTGGCAGGTTCTCACCCCTCTGGTGCCTCCTCAAAGGTGCAAATTGTCTGAAGGAAGTCACATCAGGGAGCAGCCTGGCTGCTGCTCTGCTCCAAATCTGAGCAGTTGCTTGTGTTTGTGTCCCAGTTATCCCTTGGAAAATGGCTTCAAAGCCCCTCTGCTGCAGCCTCTCCTTTCAGGAGGAGGATGTGGAGCAGCTCCTTTCATCTCCAGGAGCTTTTGGATGTGATCACACAGATCAATGAGCTGGCTCCAAGCACGTGCTGTGGTTTCCAAAGCTCTGGGCTCTTTCTCCCTGCTCACAATAGAACCTGCTCTAAGCAAAGTGGGTTTGTGGTGGGCAGCTCCTCTGCTAGATAAGGACTCGTGCACAGAAATTCTGGAGTGTTTGACCCATTCCAGGCATTATCTGGGCTCTCCTTCCTCTCTGAGCTCCTCTCACCTCCCAAAACAGACTGTGGGACTGCTTGACAAGAAGCCTGGCTTTAATCTTAAGCTGCTTTTGCTTATTACCAGGCTCTGAGATGAAAACCTTGCCTCAGGTTTGTCACCTCTTGTTCTGAGGATGCCATTGAGCAGCTTCCCTCCCTCAGGCTCTGCTGACACACATGCAACTCTATTTGTTTGGCTCTGCCTGACTCTAAAGCACTGAAAAGACTATGAAAATCCTTTTCATGGTTGAAGTGATTTTTTTATTCTGGATTGGTGATAATAAATATGAAGCCAGTATTAAAACCAGTTTTTAAATAGTGTTGAAAAGGAGGCTCACAACAGATGCAGGAAGCTAAGACAGATAAAACATAAAGTAGTCAAATTCTACTGGATAAATGAGGATATTTATAAAAACAAAACAAACCCAACACATTCTCTCCTTTGCAGGTTCTACAGCTTCAGAATCCAGTGGCACAAGAGCTGCTCACCAGGACAGCAGCATGGTCAGCCCATCTAATACAATTTGAGACTTAAATGCCTACTAACTCCTCTGTATGTATGTAGAATGAGCTAGAAAATTTTAAACCTTGTGTATCTTTGACCAAGATACTTGAAAGTATTCCACATTTCTTGTAAAGAGAAGACAGCACTTTGTTCTGCTTCAGGCCAGATGGAAGCTTAAATTTTTAGCTTTAGCTTTTTAGCTTTTTTTTTTTAAATATTGCATATTAATCTGTCTTTAATAAAGCATTATTGAAATTTTGATACTTCTTTGTAATGGAAGGTATCTAAATTATCTCTAAAAGTAGCTGAGGCATTTTGGAATAAGCTTATTGTGATGCCACTGGGGAATGACTGTTCATAATGTTGTACAGCGTGGCCTTGGGTATAAATGATGTACAATTATATATGAATTTATGCTCTTGTACCATCCTGTTTGTGGTCTTACTTGCTCCAGAGAACAGCAGCAGGGCTTTACCTTTGGAAAAGGAAAAATGCATCGTTTCTCTTATTTTGGGACAGGTCAGGGCTAGATTCTCAGTCTCCTGTCTACATCAGAGCTGGGCTCTATCCCACAGAAAAGCTTTGGTTGGGGAATTAAAGGACTGAGCTGAACTTGATGATATACAGAACAAACCTGCTGAGGCTTTCAGCTTTATATGACTGGTGAGTTATGAATCAGTTTTTTAAAAGATTGTCTGTAATTTGGGGTTTATTATCTCCCCCTGGGCACCACCAGTAGCTGTTCCCTGCTGTCAGTCTCTGGTCTGTGAAGGGACAAGGGGGGTGATGCTGCCCCAGTAACACCAGTGCCAGCCCCAGCACAGACTGGTTTGGCATCTCAAACCTACAACAACAACACAACTGGGATCAGAGCTTCAGAGTCTTTAAATAATTCCATTTAATCAGACTAAGTGTAACTTTATCCAAATAGTTTCTCTCCATCAGGAGTTACAGTGCACACAGAAGCAGAACGGGAAGCCGAGTTCTAAACCCAGCCCCCTACCCAGGCTCAGGTTGATAATCCAGCCTAACACCTAATCCCTGCTCCACCCCTGCCTTGGTGGGAACACCTCAGGCAGTCCCTGCTCCAGTCTGTCCCTCGGAGCAGCCCAGTGCCACTGGGAGAGGCCACCTGAGAGTGGAGCTGGGAGGGGACAGCAGCGTCCAGCCCCTCTGCAGCGCCGAACCAAAGCCACCTCTGAGCTCCCGCAGCTCCAGCAGTCTTGGGGGAAGGAGAGGGACGAGTCTGAAGCCAGCAGCACTGGAGGCACTGCCCTTTATTTCAGGAGAGGGTCTGGGCCCTGGCCAGCAGCTCGGGCCTGAGGGGGCTGCGCTGCTCCTCCGCCGCCGCCTCCACGTCGGCCATCACTGCGGCGTCCCAGGCCAGGCTCAGCAGGGCCGAGGGCACCTGGGTGGGACAGGAGTCACTGACCACAGCCAGGCAAGGGTGTGGCACGGCAGGAATCGCCTCCAGCCCCACCCCTGCCTGGGGCAGGGACACCTCCCACTGTCCCGGGTTGCTGCATCCTGGTTTGGGGCAGCCAGAGCTGCGCTGCTGCCCTTGAGTGTGGAACACCCTGTGTGCATTCACAGACCTGAACTACTCAAACTGGAAAGGACAAGGCTGGATTTGGCAAGCAGCTCCTTTTAGGGGATGCTACTTTGGGCTTTCTGTTCATAGCCTCCTTCACCATCACTGCCTTCCCTCTCTCCCAGCCCTAGACAGCTACTCTGTGCTCCAGCAGGGAGGACCCTGCACTTCCCTCCCAACCTCGAAGCCCCCAAGCAGTTACTGCTTTGATTGTGCTTAAAATGAGGGGCCAGAGCACAAATTTGGGCTCTGAAATGACACAAACTTCTCCCCCAGCTCTGAGGAGGAGAAGGCTCTTACAGCCTCAAGATGCTCTGGAAGGTACCAACAATTTTTTTCACTCACCAACCCACATTCATTGAAGGCCAAGTTCTCATCAGTCAGTTTGAGACCTCCAGGTCCCAGGAGCTCAAAGGGCAGCCAGTCATCTCTGAGTGCTTCTCTCACAAAGCTGTAGAGCACAGATACTGATTCTCGGGCATAAAAAGTCCCTGCCATGAGAAAACAAGGTGAGGGAGTCTGGCATTTACCAAAATCTAACCTTTTGTGGTCGGTTCCGTGGGGCTTCACCTACTGATGCTGCCTTGATCAACGACTTCCCTGACACAGCCAGCCTGATCTAACTGAAAACTATAAAAGCAGAATCCCCAAAGAAAAATAGGCAATTGTTGGGAGCCCCTGCCAGCCTGTAACAAAGAGCTGGGAAAGCCTGAAATGATTTCCAGAGTTCTACTGGAAAATTTGAAGAGGATTTATGCTGTTGTACAGCCTGACATCACACAGGCAGCCTCACGCTGGCTGCTGTCACACACTCATCTAATGAGTCCAGCTTGTTTCCAGAGGCCTGGGAAGAGCAGACTTTAATTAATGATGCCTTGAGATTCTTCCCTCTCTGTCCAACCCTGGCTTAAAACCCCAACCCTGAGCAGGGGGAGGGTTTGGAGATGGGAAGAGCTCATGGAGTTACCCCACTGTGGTTTTGGGGCAGTCTATTCCACCAGCTGAACTCAGCACCTCCTGTTACCCAGCTCCTTCCACTCCAAGCCCCCTCAGAAGCTTCTGGAGGTGCCCAGAGGGAGGGTGAGGAGCCTGTCTCACCTTGGAGGATGTATCCGTCGGGGAAGCGCACCCGGAGCAGGGTGTAGTTGTACTTCCTCATCTCCCTCTGCTCGTCCTTCTCGCGCATGGCTCTGGTCCTCAGCATCGCCGCCTTCTCCACCGCCTCTGTCCTGCAGGGACAGACCCTTGTAGGAGTGTGCTAATTAGGAGTTTGGGTTTTATGAATCTAGCAGCAAGCCTGCAAGGTTTCATTCCCAAGGGAAACAAGAGAGATTTAAAATCTTCCCAAGATTTAAAATTTTCCCAAGGGAATATATCTCTAGGCCAGATCCTGTTCTCAGAGACACAACTGGTGTTTCTCTGCTCTGTTCCAAAAACAGAGAGAGATAGTTTTCTCTATCTAACCAGTGAGGAAAGCTGGTCTTATCAGCTTTCCTCACCTTAACATCCTAGACACAGAAGCATTCTTGTACAGGCAGGGGCATTCTGTAACGAAGCGTGTTCTCTGTAGCAAAGCAGAGCTTTGCACCAGGCTGCACTACATGAGGCATTAAGCCTCAAACCTAGAACCTAGAACCAAACATAACAAAACTATCTTAAGCCTTCTAATACCTAGAATCAGAGCCTTTATGCACGAGGGGAAAGAACCAGGACAACTGGTAAACTCCTCACGCCAACAGCAACCACAAACAGCGTCCAACCTCAGAGAACCAGCACCCTCGAACCTCCAAGACCAACAAGTACCATAGAGGGGAGCCACGAGCTCCTGCCTGCTGTGCCCTGGCCCTGCTGCTCCTGCAGCCCCTCACCGGAGCCGCTGCTCCCTCCTCAGCTCCTCTGCAGTGAGGTTGAAGAAGTCGTGGGGCAGCTCGAAGCGTGCGGCCGCGGGCGACGGCCGGAACACGGCCGGCTGCCGGTGCAGCTGCGCCCGCACGGGCTCCGAGCTCAGCAGCTGCTCCTTGCTGCCCTTCAGCTCCTCCAGCCTGCTCAGCATCTCCTCCTTCAGCACGTAGAACTCCTCCGTGGTCTCTGCAACCACAAGGATGGGCCGTGAGGCTCTCGGTCTGCAGGGCAGTGACACCGGGGACAAGGATCTCTGGGGAAATGTCACGTCTGGACAAGGAACGTGCAGGCTCGGAGGGTGTTTTTGTTCCAGCCTTGGAGGAAGGACCTCTGTGGAGCTGTCGGCAAGCAGAGCTGCCCCCAGCATCCCAGCACCCCCCACAGCCCACATTAACGCCAATCAGTTCTTGCCTTGGCCTGGAACAGGCAGTGTTTTTGTCTCAAACCCGACAGCCTGGAAAAATTTGTGTGTCCCTTCCAAGCAGCTTATCCTTTCCTGGGAGAAAAGGGCAGAATTTAGATGGAGTTTGCTCCAAGCAAGGGCTTTCCAAGGCTGAGCAGCTGCAGAGCCTGAGCTCACCTGAAACACCTTGTTCTGCAGTTTGATTTTCCGGTATTTCTCCTCCTCTGGATGGAGGTAGATGTTATCCAGGTACCTGCAGGAAGAGGAACGCACTGCCTGGATCAAAGCAGGACACTCCAAGGTCAGAGAGGAAACAGAGACCTCAGTATTTCCCAGAGAGAAAACAAAAGCTGAGAAGCCCAGGAAAATATAATACATCAATGTTTTGGGACCAAACCAAACAACCAGCAGCTCCCAAACCTCTTGGATTAGTGGGACCAAGTCTTCCAGGATGCTGACATTAGGTCAACTGACAAATTGGGTGGTTCAAGAGTTCAGTTTTCTTCCAAAAAAAGATTTTGTCAGAAGCAGAGCAAGAAAATCCACCAGGGAAGCGATGAGGTGCCCGTGTCCTCAGTCACACTCACTTGGCCATGGTCTCCACGCACACCCGGACCTTCTCCCGGTCCTTGTTGAAGGTGTGGATCTCCATGATGGAAGCAGCCACGGGGTCCACGGAGAAATACTGGGGGAGAGGGAGAGAAGCTGCTCAGAGAGGAGCTGACCCCAGCTCAGCTCAATTGTTCCCCATTTGCTGGGCTAGGGATGATTTAACAGGTAAAGTGAAATTATCCCGGGGCAGATTTTACACGAAGGAGGTGGACGTTTGGCGAGGTCACTGCTGGAGGGGACCCGTGGCACAAAAGGAGTTTGAAGAGGGAAGGGAAGGAGTTTGAAGGGAAGCACTCACTGCCTGGATGGCTTCTCGGAGCTGCTTTTCCTTCTGGTCTTTCCTCACAATGGCACCACTTAAGGGACAGATGAAATAAACTCCCGAGACAGAGGGAGCAGCTGCCCCTTTCTCCTCCTGCTCCTGAAGGAGATAAAACCAGGCACCAAACTGAGCACAGGGAGGTTTTTGGGGGGGGGTTATATTTATAAATACCCTGGCAGATCCCCTCTGAGGAGTGCTGAGCAGGGAACGGCAGCATCTCCCTCACCTTTTCCTCTGTGGAGAGCCCCTTCTCGCTGGCAGCTGCCTCGGCCATCAGCTCTTTTCTCACTACAACAGACAAACCCCAGCTGGAGTGGAGGCTCAGCGCATTCCAGCAGCTTTTGGACAGCTCAGCGCTGCGCTGGGAAGCAAACACCTGCCCAGGTGTGGTGTCCCAGCCTAGGGCTGGACGTGACCCCATTTCCAGTGCCCCAAAACACCCTCGAGAGCCGCACCCGGGCGCTTTTCCAGCCGGGACCACGATTCCCCAGCCCGCTCCTACCCTGGTTCTTGATGGCCTCCTGCGAGGAGGACGGTGCCTTTCCCTTGGGCTTCAGCTCCAGCCGGGCCAGCGCCGCGGCCGCCGCCCTCTGCGCCTCATCCGTCGGGGCCTGGCGGGGCTTCGGGGCCACCTCGGCTTTCGGCTTCTCCCTGGGGGCCCTGGCACGGGGAGGACACGGGCTCGGTGACCGCCCGCGCGCGCCCACCCGCCGGTGACAGCCCGGGGACCGCGGCCTCGCGGGAAGGGGCGCTCGGGCCGGCCGGTGCCGCTGCTCCGGGCCCCGTGTCCCCCCCGTGCCCCGGGGAGGTACCGGGCCCAGGGCGGGCGGTACCGGCTGCGGAGGGGCCGATGATGCTCGGGGGTGGCGTTACCGGCGGCGGCGTTACCGGAGGCTCCCCCCAGCCCGTACCGGGACGGCTCCGAGAGCTTCTGCCCCGGCCCCGCCGTCTTGAACTTCAGGTCGGCCTTGATCTCCTGGAAGAACTTGCGCATGGCGATGCCGGGCTGGGACCGGGCGGGGACGGGAGCACCGGGACGGGAGAGGGGCTGCCGCGCCCCCCCCCGCCCTCCCCGCCCGCCCCACG
>VXAX01006712.1:113689-126857 GCA_013399835.1 Leptocoma aspasia | reverse complement strand
GGGCGGGGGTCCCGGACCGGGATGGGGACGGGATGGGGAGGGGGAACTGGAGACGGGATGGGGGCGCGTACCGACCCTTGTCCCCGGAGCGGAGGCTCCTGCCGGGATGGAGATGCCATAACGGTACCTGTACCGGGATGGGGATCCCGTACCGGGATGGGGGCACGGTACCGGCGTGGGAACACGTACCGGGTTGGAGATGCCGTAACGGGACCCGTACCGGGATGGGATGCCCTGTACCGGGACGAGGAGCTGGTACCGGGGTGGACATGCTGTAACGGTACCTGTACCGGGATAGGAGGGTCTGTACCGGGACGGGGACCCGGTACGGATGGGTGTCCCGTTGAGTATGGGGGACCCACATCGGTATCTGTCACGGAATGTAATCCGGTGGTGACATGAGGGACCTGTCCCAGCACACAGACTGGGATGTGGGGCCGCATCCCAGCCCCCGTACTGGACTGGAATGTCCTGTACTGGGATGGGGCCCGGGACCAGTGCGGGGTGTCCCATTCTGGGATGGGAGGTCCCATTCCAGCACCGCTACTGGGACGGGGGCCCAGTACTGGAATGGGGTGTCCTGTACCGGAGTGGGGGACCCCACTTCAGGCGCTGGGCTGGGATGAGGGTCCAGCACCACCCCAGAGATCCCGTATGCGAACGGGATGTCGGGATGGGAGCTCAGTACTGGGATGGGATCCTACACTGTGGGGCCTGGGCTTCTGTCCTTTGTTGGGGACACTCTGGGTGTGGCATGGGGGGCTGCTGTGAGCGCTCACGGTGCGGGATCAGCGGGTGCTGCTGCGCTCTGGGGGCGTTATTTGGGATGCTGGAGTGTTTGGGGACAGCTGGTGCCACTGGCCGGGTGACAGCGTCTTGCCGCAGAGCTCCTGGAGAGCAGGAGCTGCTTCGGGACGTGCTCAGCTGGGGGGTGCTTGGGGGCTCTGCGGGGTCCCCGGGAGCAGCCGAGGGCACGGCAGGCTCATGCAGTGCCCTTGGATGGGAAGAGACTGGCAGGTGGAACCGTGTGGGACGGGGAGCTCAGGGGGCCGGAGCTGACACCGCTTGGCTGCACCTCGCCGTGACACCGGGACTGCCGCTCCTGCCAGGACAGCCCCTCTGCTTTAGCTCGCTTGCTTTTTGGGGAAGGGTCCCCTTGCCCCGAAGACCTCCCCAGCACCCCCGAGGCTCTCCCTGCCCACGGCCCAGAGCGCCCGGAGCACAGAAGACGGGGTGTCCGGCCGGCAGCGGGGCTTTTCCTGCGGCCAGGCTCCAGCCAGGACGGACCCTGCGGCCGCTCATCCATCCCGCGCTGCCGGGCTCCCGCCCGTGGATCCCGGGGGAGTAGCACAAGGCCCACGTTGCCCACAAGACCTCGGTGCCGGATCCTTCCCGTTACTGTGGTAGAGATCCCTCGGGGACTCGGATCCATGGCCAGGGCCCCGTCCGGGTGCTTTCCCGCCGCGCTTGGCTCCAAGCGGGTGCCGGACCCGACGCCGCTTGCCGGGGCTGAGGACGTGTCACCGCTGTCTCTGACCTCCTGGTGCTTTGGGTTTCCTTTCAGATCGATGACATCGCTGATGGCGCCGTGAAACCCCCCCCGAACAAGTACCCCATCTTCTTCTTCGGCACCCACGAGACGTAAGCGCTGCCTCGCTCCCCCCGCCGGGCTCTGCCTCCGCTCCGGCCTCACCTCTGCTTTGTCTCTCTCCAGCGCCTTCTTGGGCCCTAAAGATCTGTTCCCTTATGAAAAATATAAAGACAAATATGGGAAACCAAACAAGAGAAAAGGCTTCAACGAGGGCTTGTGGGAAATCCAGAACAACCCCCACGCCAGTTACAGTGCCCCTGCGGTGAGTGTGGGCTGGGCAGGGGATGGGGCTGCGGCCCCTCTGTCCCCCTGAGCCACTCCTCCTGTCTCTGCTTCTCCTCGCTGCTGTGCCGATTGCTTCCAGCTTCCAGCTTGGCTTCCTTGGGGTGGAATTAGCTCCCCTCTCCTTCCCTGCCCTCTCCCTTCCTCAGGGAGTCTGCTCTCCTCATCTTCCTCCATGGAGGGGTTTCCCTCGGGCTTCCAGGAGCACTGGAAGTTCCCTCTTGCTCTGGAGGAAGGTGCTTCTGCCCCGCTGTCACGGTGGAACTGGGGTCGTGCTTTGTGCTGCTTGCCCAAAATCACGGAGATTTTGTTGTCAGAGTGAGAACTTGAGGCTTGCTCATCCCTGGCTCCTGGATCTACCCGTGGACTGTTGGGAAGTCCTCTCCTTCATCCATTCCCGAGGTTCCTGAGCCCTCCAGCAGGATTTGGAGTGGGCTGGGGAACAGCTCTTTCTCAGCTGCTCGTGGGGGCATCTCATGACCATAATTGGGATCCAATTTATTCTGTAAAGATCATCACAGGAGGCGTCAGCTTTGTAGGCAGTGGGGCTGAAGAGGCAGAGGAAGGTCTGTAGGGTGGGCATCAAGGTCGAGGTGGTCTCTGGAGGTCATCAGGTGCAGGGAAGAGTCCCCCAGGCTGTGCCATGGCCGGGCAGGAGTGAGGATGTGGTTTGAGGGGCAGGGGTTGGGAAATGGTCCACCCAAAACTGTGGATGTAGGGTAAGGTGAGGCTGTGGAGATGCTTAGTAGCCTGGAGATTGGTGCTGGTGAGGGAGGCACCACCTGCCATGGCCAGGAATCTGCTGGGGACTCCCCTCAGGGATGAGGGACCCAGCGAGGCTGAGGGTTCACCAACACCCACTGTGTCCTGTGGGTGAAAGGAGCGGGAGAAGACACTGAAGTTTCCTTGGCTTTGAGACCTAAGTGAAGTGAGGTGCCAGGAGCAGCCAAGGGTGAGGAGAGGCTTTCCAGCAGCTGGAAGAACCCCGGCTCTAGGAATGTCAGTGCTGCCACACACAGAGGAGCAGCCCAGAAGATGAAGTTGGGGTGTGATGTCCTGTGCGAGGAACCTCCCCACGGGCTGGAGAAACAAGGAGACCTTCAGGGAGCAGGACACAGGAGAGCCCACCTGGGAAGAGCACGGCTGGACTCCTTGTGTGGACCTTTCCTGTGGGGAAGGTGTGTGAAGAGGACAGGAAGAGGCCTGATCCAAGTGGAGGCAGAAGGAGAGGCTGCACCGGCCACCCCGGCTTGTCTGGCGCCGTCAGGGCAGAGGGGGGCTGGGCTCTGCTCCTGGCTCCAGGCTGCTCCAGGGATTTTGGCAGGGCGTGAGGATGGGGGGCAGAGGGCAGTGAGGCAGCAGCACCCCGGGAATGTGTCACTGCTGCTCTCAGAGTGGTGTGAGGGGCTGTGGGAAGGGCAGCAGTGTTCCCCAGGAAGGGCTGGTGGCGTCGTCCGGAGCTGCTCCGGAGGGATCCGTGCCGGGAGGGGCGGCTGCCCTGCACCGCTCTGCACGCCCAGCTCTGCCCTCCTTCCCTCCCCACCCTTGGTGCCCCTTCTCTGATCTCTCCTGTCCCCCCAAATGCCCCACAGGCCCCCCTAACCCCGCTGTCCTCCCGCTGCCTTTAGCCCGCGAGCTCCTCCGACAGCGATGTCCCCGAGAACGACCCCATGGCGGGGAGCGACGCCGGGGACGACGAGGACGACTCTGCCATGGCCACCGTCCCCACCGAGAAGGTGGACAGCGACGAGGACTCGGATCGAGGCAGCGACCACAGTGGCCTCAAGAGGAAATCCTTGGCCATGAAAGTGAGTGTGGGCTGGGGACAGGAGGGGTGGCCCAGCCAGGGGACACTGTGGCTCCGTCACGGAGCTTTCCTACAACCCACCTCAGCAGAAGGTGGTGGAGAAACCAACTCTCTCTGGGTTCTGCAGTGGGAAATGGGGCTCAGCGTGGTTTTGAGGGTCTCACAGCTGTCCCATGATGCCTGTGGGGTGGTGGGATGGCCAATCCTGGTGGGGTTTGCAGCCTGGAAGAGGGTCCAGAGCTGCAGATCTGGGTGCAGCTCTTGCAGGGCCAGTTGGGAAGAGTTGGAGAAAGCCCTTCCCAGGAAGCATTTGCTTTCCATGGTGGGTGGAGAAGGAATGGGCTTCTCTCATCTTGTCACCTCTCCTTTGCCAGATGCCTGTGACAAAACGGCCTCGGAAATCCTCCAGTGACTTGGATCAGGGCAGCCCCTCTGTCACAGAAGAGGAGAACTCAGAAACATCTTCTGAGTCAGAAAAAAACAGTGACCAGGTGAGAGGATTTGGGGATACACTGGCAGGGTGGTGGGGAGAACATCCCTGTGGGAATGGGGCAGAGGCTGGAGGGAACCTGACTGGCTTGATATCATGGTGACAGTGTTCCACATTTCCTCATATTTCTGTTTTCCTCCAGGATTTCACTCCCGAAAAGAAGCCAGTGGCCCGGGCTTCACGGCGGATGCCAGCAGCAGGGAGGAAGAAGAAGGTAAAGGACCCCTAATCTGAGGGAGGCTGGAGAGGAGTTGGAGTCTGCGTGGTGGGGAGTGGGGAGCTGGGGGTGACAGGGCTGTGCCCTGGCTGTAGCACTTGGAGGGACCTCGCTGATCTCTTGGTGACTGCTGGGATCCAGGACACTGCTGGGTTTGGGGGTATTGCTGGGACTGGGGCAGTGCCACCCCATGGCCACCCTCCATCCCAGCCCCACTCTCTGCCTGCAGAAAGTGGAGTCTGGCTCTGACTCCGACTCCAAAGTGGACTCGGATCTGGAGATGGGCAATGCCACCGTGGACATGACCAAGTCAGACTCGGACTCAGACTCCGATGTGTCGGTGAAAAAGGCACCACGAGGCCGCAAGCCAGGTAGCCCCAGGGCTGCCCCTGCTCCTGCCCCTGCCCCTGCTCCTGCCCCTGCTCCTGCTCCTGCCTGTACCCCTGTCCCTGCTCCTGCTCCTGCCACCACCTCAGGATGGGATTGTGGGAACTCAGGCATTCCCAAGGCTCTGGGGTCCCATCCCAAATTGTGGGCACATTCCAGAACCCCTCTGCCTCTGCAGCTTGGGGCTGTTTTAACAGAGGGACCGCCAGGGCTCCCGCTGAACACGTCCCTGTTGTCTTGCAGCTGAGAAACCCCCTCCCAAGCCCCGGGGCAGGAAACCGAAGCCAGAGCGTGTCCCCAGCAGCTCCAGCAGTGACAGGTGAGCTCGGCTGGGACACTGTCACCCTTGGGCTGGGCTGGGGGTGGCGCAGGGGTCCGAGCCTGGCCTGTCCTGGCAGTGACAGCGACAGCGACGTGGATCGCATCAGCGAGTGGAAGAGGCGGGACGAGGAGCGGCGGCGGGAGCTGGAGGAGAAGAGGAAGAGGGAGCAGGAGGAGGAGATCCGTCGGCTCCGGGAGCAGGAGAAGGAGGAGAAGGAGAAGAGGAAGGAGAAGGCAGAGAAGGGCGAGGAGGCGCACTCGGACTCGGACAGCAGCGCCAAGGATGAAACGGCCAAAAAGGGCCGGAGAGGCCGGGCCAAGGCTCCGTCCTCCTCGGACTCTGAGCTGGAGCAGGAGAAGGAGGTGAGTGCGGAGCTGTGGGGGCCTGGGGGTGGATGGACAACCTGTCACCTCCCTGTCAGGCCATCAGGGACATCCAGGAGTGGCAGGGACCTACCCTCGTGGTCTTGGGTTACCCTGCAGCTGCCCACGTGGTGTTGGGAAGGGTTGTGTCCGTGGCATATCCATGCTGTGGAGTGGGAGCTCTTCCCCTGGCCCAGGATGCCTCATCCAGCTGTGGGCCTCACATCTGGCACAGAGTGCCCAGAGCAGCTGTGGCTGCTCCATCCCTGGAAGTGTACAAGGCCAGGGTGGTTGGGGATTGGAGCAGCCTGGGACAGTGGAAGGTGTCCCTGCCCATGACAGGGGTGGGACAGGGTGAGCTTTATGTCCCTTTCCAACCCAAACCATTCCATGATCTCCAAGATGCTCTTCCACCGCAGTCATGGGCTTTGCTCCACTGTCCCCCTGGAGACTTTGGGAGCATGTAGGGTGACCGTGCCCCATGGGGTGTTCATGTGCCATGGGGTGATGCTGTGCCATGGCAATGGGGTGGCCATGTGCCGTGGGGTGACCACATGCTGTGGTGTGGGGTGCCCCTGGGCCATGGGGGTGGCTGTGGGGTGGCCGTGGGTGCCATTGTGGCGTGGCTGTGGCTCCGTCTGTGCCGCAGCGGGGACGGCTCTGCTGCTCTCCCTGCATTGTTCTCTCCTCCAAGGTAAAGAAGCCAGCAAAGAAACAGCCCTCAGAGTTGTCAAGGAAACCAAATCAGAAGGAGAAGAGGGGCCGAGCAGAGGAGAAGCCACGTAACAAGTCAGCATCTCCACATCTCCCTCCCTCCCCTTTCCTCCTGGGAATGGGGCTGTTCCTGCACGGCTCCAGCCCTGGCACCCCAGGGTGGGGATGGGGCTCGTGGGGCTGCAGCCCCTGCAGAGAGGCTGGGCCTGTTCCTCCCCTCCTCTTGAGCTGAAGGGGCTGGAGGAGCTGTTGGGGGTTACCAGGATGGCATTCCGTGGTGTTTTCTTTCTCGTGGGGCTTTTCCTGTCTGCGTTTCTGGGAAGCTGGGGCACAGGGGAGCTGTGACCAGGGTGGAGGGGTCTTGGATGCTCCAGCCAGTGCCATCCCCCTTGTTAGCCCAGTGGTGAGCAGGGGGTTCACCACAACCACCTTCCCTTTTTCCTTCCCTTCCCACAGACCTCTGAAAGTGGAACGAGGCCGGAAGAAATCCGACCCGATCCCCGAAAGGAGGATGGAGAAGAAAAAGGGTGAGAGAGCCACTGCTTCCCATCACAGAGGGGAGGAGAGGGAGGGGAGGGCTCCCGGGCTGGTTCCCCCATCCCTGGGACAGGGTGGGATCAGTGAGGTTGTGCCAGAGTTTTTCCCAGCACTGCTGTGATCCCAGGATCAGTTCCCTGGCATCCCCTCCCTATCTTGCGACACCCCAATCCATCCTCTCCAGAGACATTCCTGGGGCTGTGCTCAACTTTGGAAGTGCAGGAGGACACAAACCCCTGCCTGGGAGTGATTCTAGGCCCCAGAGGAGATCCTGGGCTCTGGGCAGGGCTGTGGGCTCTGCTGGTGCCCTGACATCTCAGTCTGTGTCTGTCTCTGCTCCAGAGCCCACAGTGGAAGAGAAACTCCAGAAACTTCACAGTGAGATCAAGTTTGCGCTGAAGGTGGATAACCCGGTGAGTGCCGATGGCCTGGCCTGGCCTGGGACATCCCTGCTCGTCCTTGCCCTGCTGTGACACCCAGGAATGTTCCTCCTCCTCCCTTTGGGGGTGCTGGGAGGCCCCAGGTGCCCCCAGGGCAGCTCCTGATCCCACTGCCATCCCTGCAGGACATCAAGCGGTGTCTGAACGCACTCGAGGAGCTGGGCACGCTCCAGGTCACTTCCCACATCCTCCAGAAGCACACGGATGTGGTGGCCACGCTCAAGAAGGTAGAGCAGAGGGCTGAGCCCTCCCTGGGGCCAGCAGGGAGCCTGCCTGGCCCCAGCTCTAAGGGGGTCCCTCCTCCTGCTCCCCGGGGCAGATCCGTCGCTACAAAGCCAACAAGGACGTGATGGAAAAAGCGGCCGAAGTCTACACCCGGTTGAAGTCGCGTGTGCTGGGACCAAAGATGGAATCCATCCAGAAAGCCAACAAAGCTGGGCCTGAGAAGGACAAGGGGGAGGCAGAGAAGGGCCAGGAGAAGCTGTCAGGAGCGGAGACACGGAATGAGAAGGGGGAAGAGGAGACAAATGCTGGTAACATTCCCGAACATCCTGGGACCATTCCCTGCCCTGTCTGGGCAGGTCACAGTCCCCTCCTCGGGGCATGCCCCATCCTGCTGGGGACACAGGACATGGGGAGGTGGCTGTTGGCCTCGTGGTGGAGGGATCAGCACCACCAGGCCCTGCTTTGCTGGAGTGCCAGGAGTGGGAAAGGGCTGGATGGGGAATGCAGTGAGAGCAGAGGGCAAACCTCGAGCCCCACGCCCGGCCTCTGGGGGCCTCCACGCTGGTTTTTGGCTCAGAACAGCTCCTCCCTGCCAGCCTGAGCTCTGCTCCAGGCATGAAGGAATGTGGAGGTGTCCTTGGACACTGGCTCAGGCTCTTGCACAGGGAGTGGTGACTGAGATCTTCCACCCTCAGAGCCAGGTCTCTGTCTGGGCCCATCCTGGTGATGCTGCAAGAGCCTTCCCAGAGGAACTGACAGAAAATCCAGCCTGACAGTGTCTCTGGGCTGGGGGATGGAGGTTGTGGGGCCCTTCTTGCAGCTGTGGGGGTCAGGCCAGTGCTGAGGTCCCCTCAGGCTTGGCTGCATGTCCAGGAACAACCTGTGGCTATGGATCCTCAGTCCACGAGGGTGGGGATAGATGAGGAGGTCCAAGAGCCTGAGCCTCTCTCTCTTCCCTTCAGACCTGTCAGGTCCTGTGAATGGTGAATCCCTGTCCCAAAAGTCAGAGGGCACAGAGGAGAAGGACAAGAGCCAAGGGCCAGGAGCTGGGGAGCTGGAGGCATCCACAGAGGAGCCCCATAACAAGTGAGTGTGGGGGGCAGGGCTGGGGGCTGCAGGTCCCTGTGATCATTGGGCTCTGCAGGGGTGATTTGGGGGCATCCTGTGGGTTGTGAAAGGATTCTCCCAGCTTGGGAAGGAGCTGGGATGTGGGAGAGGGGTCAGGGGAGGCAGAGGGGCAGGGGGCTGAGCTCTCCCTGCCCCTGCTCTCCCCCAGCAGTGTCCAGGACTATCCCAAGGCCGGGCTGGAGCTCACTCGCGGGGAGTCGGAGGCTGCGGATGAGGAGGAGGAGGAGGAGAGCTGAGGAAGCAGCTCCCAGCTGGAGGAGGAGGAGGAGGAGGAGAGGCTGTGAAGGGAGAGCAGCCTCTGCCTCGTCCCCTGCCTGAGTCACTTCACTAAGTCCCACCGTAGCCGATGTCCTTGGTCTTGTCCCGTGTCCTGTCCCTGCGGAGGCACCACCCGCGGGGGGGCTGTGCTGGTGTCTGTATTTGTCCCCCCCTTGTTTTTAATTTTTTTTTTGTTTTGGTTTTTTTTTCCCCCCCTCCTACCTAATTTCTTGTGATTTCAACCGACATGAAATGAATATAAAGGGTTTTCTAATGAAAAACAGAAGGAAGCCCAGTGTCTCTTTCTTGAGGCATCTCTGGCTGGGACGAGGGGAGGACCTTAACTTCCTGCCCAGGGTCAGGGCTGGAAAACACCCCATGGGTCCCCAAATTCCCTCTGAGCAGCATCAGGCACTCAGGGGCTGCTCCAAGCCCCTTTCCCCACCATCATGATCCTCTCTCCATCCAGAGGCAGCTGCTGGAGCTGGATCCCTCTCCCCCAGGGGTGGCAGCAGGGCTGGGCACCAACTTCTTGGGGTAAAATAAGGGTAAAAAGGGTGTGTTCTCTCCTGACTGTGCCAGGGAGGGACTGACCCTGGCACCATCCTGCCCGTGCTGGGCAGCAGCTCAGTGTTGGTCTCTGCTCTTTTGCAACGCTCCAGAGCTTTTGTCCGCTTCCAATAAAGAATTCCCGGCTCCACCCGGCGCCGCCTCCTCTTTGTGCCCCGACCCCCGCGGGAGGATGCCCCGACCCCGCCTCGCGGGCTGCAGTAACTCTGCCCTGGGGACACTTTGCTTTTTCTTTTTCCAGGACTGATTTCACACTCACTCCGTAAACAAGACCCAAATAAAGCCCAGAACATCCCGAGTGTCTCTTGCCCAACTGCTAAGAAGTGGGGGCACCTCTCCAGGACCCCACTCCTGATCCCACTGCCAGGTCCTCTCCTCCCCCCCCTGCTCCCACCGGGGCAGGGACAGGCTGGGGGGGCTGTCTGGGGAATGGGGGCTCAGGACATGGGGGTCCCCAAGTCTCGGGGAAGGGGTTGTTCCTCCAGAGCCCAGTTCCTCCCCCCACACCCCCAAAGAAGCCTCAGTCCAGTGCAAAACTAACCAGAGTTTATTGTTTCTTGTGCTGTTTTGACCCTACAAGGGCAGGGGTTTGAAGGCACCGAGGACATGGGGGACCCCCAAGAGGCACTTGGGGCAGCCAAGGCACATAACTGCAGGTCCCCAGCAAGGGGACAAGGGACAGAGCTGGGGCAGGCAGGAGGGTCCCCACAGAGGCAGGCACAAGATTTGGGGCGAGGGGGGCTGGGGAGGGTTTAGCAAAGGCTCCTAACGAGGCTTTTCGGGAGGGGAAGCAGCCCAGAATTGCTACTCCATCTCCAGTGCCACCGGGCGCTTGCCCGAGGGGGCAAAGGGTCCCACCAGCCACGTCAGGGGGGTGTTGAAAGCCACGTGCTCCACCAGCTCGTCCATCAGCTGCCGGGCTTTGGTGGCGTGGGTGCGGGCTCGGTCCAGCACGGGGCCCGTCACGTCCTGCAGGGAGGTGACAGAGCCCAGCGCTGCCCGCAGCTCCTCCACGTTCTGCCGGACCTGCCCCGCCGTGTCCTGGATGCTGGTGGGGAGGCCCTGCAGGCTGGACACCAAGGGCTGGTAGGAGCTCTGCAGCTGCTGGGTCAAGCCCTGCAGCATGGTCAGCGTGCCCGACTCCACTGCCTGCGGGGGGACACGGGGGGTGAGGGCTGGGGGACACCCCAGCTCACCCTGGGGACCTCCTGCCCTGCTCCTACCTCTGGTGGCACCTGGTCCTTGCCACCGCCCGGCTGCTTCTTGCTCCACTCCAGCCACAGCTGCTGCAGCTTCTCCTGCCCTCCCTGCAGCCTCTGGTCCACGCCCTGCTTCAGGTGCTCCACCTGGGAGAGGGGCACAGCCCGGATGGGTGGGGGGGCCACCGGGGGACACCTCGGGGTGGCACAGGGGGCACGGGGCTGGGTCCTACCAGGTCGAGGGTGCGCTGGAGCTGGGCCAGCAGGTCCTGGCTGCTCTGGCGGGCGCTCTGCAGTTTGCCCAGGGAGTGCTGGAGTGCCCGGTGCCGCAGCTTGGTGGAGAGGGAGCCCAGGCGCACAAAGTAGCTCTGCTGCTGCCTCTGCTGCTCCGGCTCAAAGCCCTCCACGGCCGTGGCCAGCTTGGCTGTGGGACAGGAGCTGCTCAGGGGGTCCCAGCACCACCATCACCACCCCACAGAGCCTCCCCTGCTCTGGCCAGGCTCTGCCCACGCTCTCGGGAGGGTTGGGATCAGCTGCTCACCCAGCTCCTCATCTGTCATGGGCAGGTAATGGTCCACCAGCTCCTCCGACTTGCCCAGCACGGAGCCCACCCCGCTGGCCACCATCTGGCCCACGGTGCTGACGCTGCTGCTGACCGCAGACCTGGTCAGCTCCACGCCACCCTGCACTGCTCCTTTGGTCATGTCCACCACACCGGTCACTCGGCTGGTCACTGCGTCCTTGGCCCCAGCCACGGTGCTGGACACTGCGTCCTTGGCCCCAGCCACGGTGCTGGACACTGCGTCCTTGGCTCCGGTCACTCGGCTGGTCACTGCATCCCTGGCGCCGGCCACCGTGCTGGTCAGCACATCCCTGGCCCCCGTCACTGTGGAGGTCACCAGCAGCTTGGTGTCTGAGATGATCTGGGTGGACACAAACCTCTGTTAAGCACTGGGGGACCCCGAGTGTGCTGCCCAGCCCAGCCCAGCCCAGCCCAGCCCGGTACCTTCTGCGGGGGCTGCTGCAGGATGGGCAGCTTCTCCTCCAGCTTGTCCAGCCCTTTGCAGGCGAATTCATTGGCAGTGGAAACTGGAGATGTGAAAATGGGTGGGTTTTAGCACCCTGCCGCATGCAGGAGCTCTGCTAGGGCCGATTTTCCATCACCCCAAAATTCAGGGGGTGCTGCCCCCACATCTTTTCTTCCAGCTTCTCCAGCTGTTTATTCCTTGGCCATATGAACCAGAGACAAAAAACCCTCTCCTAGTTCCTCACGAGAGCTCGGTCAGAGCCAGTTTTGGGGTCCCCCAGCCCCGTGGGGTGCTGTTCCCCCCCCCACACTCACTCTGGGGCTCCAGCCGGGTGAGGAGGGGCTGGGCCCCGCTCACTGCTGCCGCCGTCAGTGTCTTCACTCCCTTCTCGGCGACATCGCAGACGGAGCGCACGTAGGGGTGGCTCTCCTTGGTGCAGGTGTAGGCAGAGGATACCATGTCGTAGGCAGAGCTCACCAGGGGCAGGTTGGCCACGCGTGTCCCGATGCTCTGGGGGCCAGAAGGGCTCAGGGTGAGCGTGGGACTGAGGGACCCGCAAATCTCAAAGGGAATGGGGTGTGCTGTGCGTTCCCAACACCCCTGGGATGGTTTTGGGGTGCTCGCATGGCTCTCCAAGCCCATGGGAGGGTGGGAGAACCCCGATCCCTGTCTCCAAGCAGGGGAATCCCCAAATTTCCCCCTTGCCCGCACTGACCTGCTGCTCCTCTGCCTTGGGCTGCGCCGGCGTGGGCTCGCTGGTGGCCATGGTGGGGCTGGGGGGCACAGGACGGGACCGTGAGTGGGGTCAGCCCCCCCCAACGCCCCCCTCCTGCCTCCCGAAGGGGGGACCCCAAGTTACCCCTCCCCGGAACGGGGCAGCTCCCACGCGGTTGGAAAAACCCGGGACAGGGGGGTCCCTGGGCCCGGGACCGGGATCACGACCGGGATCACAGGCGGGATTGGGACCGGGACCGCGATCGGGACCAGGATTCTGACCGAGACCGGGACCGGGACCGGGACCGGGCTTGCGATCGGGAACAGGACCGGGATCGCGATCGATTCCAGTTGCGATTAGAACCGGGGTCGCAATCGGGATCGGAACCGGAACCGGGATCGCAATCGGGATCGGAACCAGGATCGCGGCCCCGGATCGTGCTCACCGCTGGCGGCTGGGCTCGGTTCGGCTCCGCTCGGTTCGGCTCCGGGCTCGCCCCGCTCCTCCCCGCCGCCCTTTATAGCCCGNCCTCGGTCGGTACTGCTCTGACCCCCCCTCCCCGGTACCGGATCCCCCGGGACTGGGCAGCACTGACACCCCTGGGGACCGGACACCCCCGGGACCGCTCTACACCGACCCGATTGCCCGGGATCCGCCTGCAGTGACCCCCCGAGCTCGGAACTAGAGACCTTCCCCCACCGGCACTGGTTCCCCCCGCCCCCCGACCTTCCCTGGCACCGATCCCCCAGGACGGGCCCTGCCCTGACCCTCCCAAGCGTCCCCTCCCCTCGTGCGGGTCCCAAGCACGGGGGTCCCGGTGCTCCCCACACCTGCCCCGGTGCTGTTGGTCGGCCCGGTCCCGGTGGGCTCCGCCGGCGGGACGATGGACAGTCCTG
>VXAX01006712.1:54452-66086 GCA_013399835.1 Leptocoma aspasia | reverse complement strand
CGGAGCAGCATTCCCAGGCAAAACCAAAACCCGTCTCCTTCCCGTGGGTGCATCTGCAGCCTCAGCGGGGGCACCTGCGGGGGGGAGATTTTGGGACGGAGGAATTCCGATCCCGGTGCCAGAGGTGGAGGGGACGGTGATGGGGACATGCCAAGCGCTGGGCACCACCGGGGGTGGGTGAGCAGGGCAAGGCAGAAGCACCGGGTGCCCCGCCGCATTCCCGGTGCCCCGCAGCACTGCCGGTGCCCCGCAGCATTGCCGGTGCCCCGCAGCACTGCCGGTGCCCCGCAGCACTGCCGGTGCCCCGCAGCCTTCCCGGNGTGCCCCGCAGCATTGCCGGTGCCCCGCAGCATTGCCGGTGCCCGCTCCGGCCGCGGATTCACCCCGGCCCGGGAAGAAAGGAGCTTTTCCTCGGGCGAGGTGTTTACTCAGTGCCTTCCTCCCGGCCTCGCCCCGCTCGGCACACACGCGCCCGGGCCGGCGTCTCCGGCTGCTCTTTGCACCCATGGCAACCTGCGAGGGTCGGCACGCGTCCTTCGTCCTTCCTCCTGCTCCTCTTCCTCGGCGCTGGTAACGAGCGGCTGGGAGCTGCGGGGTGGTGGGGGGCAGGCTGGGGATGCTGCTGGGGCTCTCGGGTTACTGCTCGGCTCCTGTAATCCAGGAGGGATTGATTAATTAATTAATAAGGGTTGGAGCACGGGGGAAAGCGATGCCGGGGATGGAGAGCAGCAGGATCCCATCCACTGGCATTCAGCCAGGGATTCGGGGGGACCGGGAATGCTCGGGGGCAGAGCGGGGGTGGTCCCCAAAGCCTGTGGGATGGAGGGAAATCCAGGGAGATCGCCACTATTCAATGTTTATCCTGTTGGGAAACGATGTTTCCATGTTGGAGGAAACTTGTAGCAAGACAATCCAAGTTACTGTGGCCGCGGTGGGAGGGTGGAGGAGGGAGGGGAGGAGGAAAAGGAGGCAGAGGTGCCTCTGCTCTGAGCTGGAGCTTTGTGGAGCCTCCCCCTCTGCGCTACTCCATGAATTATTTAAGTGCTTTTCATTTCCTGCATGAAATATTCACCTGCTGCCAAGGGAACTGCGGGGGCTTGGGGGACCAAGCCCAGGGAGCCGCTGCTGGGAACCAGGGGAAAGGGACAGGCAGGGAGAGGGGTCTTTGGGGCAGGTAAAAATGATCATTGGGATGGTGTCACTGCCGGGTTTGACCCCTCTTCATAAAGGAGCTCTGGACCGTGCTCATGTGGCAGCTCTGCTGTGGTGCCACAGGTCACCACAGGGTGACAGGGTCTTGTCTTCCTCCCTCAGACAGGAGCTTTCTGCTGGTGACTGATAATTGATGCTTGTGCCCTCGGTGGTGTGGGAGAGGTTTTTTGGGGGAAATCAGGTCACAGCTGGGTGCTGGGTGAGGTGCAAGCCCGGCTGGAGATGTGCATGGCACGTGTCTGTCCCCAGGGGACCACATCTGTCCTGGGACAGGGACACCTCTGTGTCCTCGCCCAGGACATCCCAACCCTCACACCACCGCTCAGGGCTGGAGGACTCCCCCAGAAACCTCCAAAATGGGTGGAAACCCTCCAAGAAAAGGCTGTACCTGTCCTCAAAGCCACCGTTGGGACCACAGCCCTGCCGCACTCTTCCGGAGCAGGGAGGAACTTGGTGACAGCAGCACTGGGCTGCTCCATTTCGGAAGGAGAAGAACAAGAAGCTGGTTTTTAGGGCGTTTGCATTAAAAAGAAGAAGGGGGTGGGGGGGGAGCTCAAGCCCTGAGCTGGAAACTTCAGCGACAGGAAGGAAGCAAAGTGGGTTATTTCGAGCTCCAGTTGGCTGCTCGGGGCAAGGCTCGACTCTTCCGTGTGCTGATAGCAGCCCCTGGTGAACAATGGGGTCGTGGGGCCCTTCCCGGCAGGAAAACGGCTCATTCCGGTGAAATCTCACGCTGCTGCTGAGTCAGCAGGTCCTGCTGGGCCCAGCGTGTCCTGCAGGGTGCCGGGGGAGCCACCCCGGTGCAGCAGGAGCCAGCAGGAGGTGAGCCTGCCTTTCCTTGGGGCTTGCAGGGAGCAGCCTATAAAACCATCCCTGGGCACTGGAGAGGCAGCTGGTTGCATTTTTGGGATCCCCATACCTGTCTATACTGCTTTTGGGGTCCCTAGATCCCCCCATAATGCTTTGTGCCTCAGTTTCCCCCCTGGTCCCGGAGCAGGGGAGGGCTGTGAGCAGCTGGGTGTTATTTGGTGCAGGGAGCAGAGGGTTGATCCATTATTCCAGCTGGCATTTGAGAGCCGTGGGCAGCTTGCAGGACTTGGCACTTCCTATTTTTCATGTGCTCTGGAGGTGGAGTTTGCACTCTGTGTCTGTGGTCACTTAAGGGAGAGCTCGGGTGTGGGAATTCCTATTTATTCAGGCACCGTTCCCAGGGCACCCCACAGCCCTGGGGAGGGAAATTCCAGGCTGTCAACACCACAGCAAAGCCCTGCTCCTTCCGGACAGGATGCCTGGCATGGGTGAAGTGAGTTCCCTCACAGCCAGGGCAGAGGAGATGGAGCTGCCTCTGCCCGTGCAGCACCTCGTGGATGCAGCCACTGCAATTCCATGAGCTTGACCCAGGAGCTGCTGTCACCAGGCTCTGCGTTGTCATTTTTTTTCTTATTAAGTGTGAGAGCCTCAGCTCGAGGCCCAGGCTGACAAAAATCAATGTTTTCCCACCGTAGGAAATGCTTCCAAACCTCGGTGTTTTTCCTGAGGGCTGTAAATAACCCTGCAGGCTCCATCACTGCTCACGGAATTCTCATCCCCACAGAGCCTTGGCTGCCCTCAGGTTTGGGAGCTGATGGCTGGGAGATGCTCAGGGAGCCAGGGCTCAGCACCATCGTCCTGGCAGGACTGGCTGGGGGAGCCTTGGCCACAGCAGGGGATCCCTAAGGAGCTGGGATTTGCTCCTGAGGAGCCTGGTGTGTGCTCCAGAGTGGTAGGAGCAGGACTGGGGATCCCCAGAGGGGTTTAGGACTTTCAGCTTGGCCAGAGGGGGATGCCAGGGCTGCCTGTGACGGGGACAGACTCGGTTCTGTGACAGAATCCCAGAGTCATGGAATGGTTTGGGTTGGAAAAAGAACAAAAGCTCATCTCATCCCACCCCTGCCATGGCCAGGGACACCTTCCACTAGGCCAGGCTGCCCCAAGGCCCATCCAGCCTGGCCTTGGACACTTCCAGGGATCCAGGGACAGCCACAGCTTCTCTGAGCACCCTGTGCCAGGGCCTCAACTCCCTCTCAGGGAAGAATTCCTTCCTAACATCAAATCTAAACCTGCTCCCTCTCCATGAACAATTTATCCCCATCCATCCTCACACCAGCAGCATCCTTCAGCTGAAATACCTCCTCTGCCCTCCCTGGGGATGTATTTATAGGCTGATCCCATCCCCTCCTGCTCTGCCAGGCTGTCCATGGCGTGTGCAGGCTCTTGCAAAAGCCGCTCCCAGCTCTGCCCATCCATCCCGGCTGTTTTCCCGCTGTTCTCCCCTCCCTGTGATTTGCAGCTCTGCGGTTTCCCAGGCCAAGATGCATCTCCAGGGTCGGTGGTGTTCTAATCCTTCACAGCAGAGTCTAAAGCCGTGCTCTGCCCGTGGTGATGGATTTGGTCCTGCAGGGACGTGGGAGCTGGGCTGTAGGTGAGGTTCCTGTCTGGGTGAATTATTCACCTCCGTGCGGTGCTGGCTCCAGAGGAGGCTGGGGCAGCAGCAGAACGAGTCCGAGCTTGTGTGGGTGTTCCGGGGCGAGCAGTGCCAGGGAAGGAAGGGCTCCCACGCCACCGCTGGGTGCTGCAAACCGGCTGTGCCGCCCCGGCCGCGGCCAGCACCGGGGTGGATGCGGCACTTGGCATCGGGGGGGTGACTCAGCTGCCACCTGGGCTGTCCTCAGCTCACCCTGCAGGAAATGAGTCAGGTTTTAAGGAAGGAAAAATGTTCAAACGATGGGGCAAGAGTCCTTGCTGCACTGGGAGGAGGGAGGCGTCGGTCACAGGAGGGACACTGGGATGGAGGGTCACTCAGGTAGGGGCACCTCGCTCGTTGCAACCTCTCCACAGAGTTTGGGAAAAGGAAGGTGGGAACACCCTGTAACTGATCCCACCAAGCAAAGCTGGGGGGGGCGAGCTCAGCTCTCACCTGCCCTGGCACCCAGGAGCTCCCTCAGTCTCGTCATTGCCTGGAGATGCTCTTTCTCCTGGCAAAAATCTGGTGGGGAGGTGAGGAATCACAGAATCATGGAATGGTTTGGGTGGGAAGGGACCTTAAAGCTCATCCAGCTCCACCCCCTGCCAGGACTGGGACACTCCAGTAGCCCAGGTGAGATGGGGATGGACGCAGAGCAGGGACTGATCTGTGTGTGTGCCTCTTCCCCCGCAGAGATGGACACCTTCAGCACCAAGAACTTGGCCCTGCAGGCCCAGAAGAAGCTCCTGAGCAAAATGGCCACCAAGACCATCGCCAACGCCTTCATCGATGACACCAGCAGCGAGATCCTGGATGAGCTGTACCGGGCCACCAAGGAGTACACCCACAACCGCAAGGAGGCCCAGAAGATCATCAAAAACCTCATCAAGATCGTGATGAAGCTGGGGGTGCTCTACCGCAACGGGCAGTTCAGCCCCGAGGAGCTGCTGCTCATGGAGCGCTTCCGCAAGAAGGTTCACACCCTGGCCATGACGGCCGTCAGCTTCCACCAGATAGACTTCACCTTCGACCGCAGGGTCATGTCCGGTGTCCTGACCGAGTGCCGGGACCTGCTGCACCAGGCGGTCAACGGGCACCTGACGGCCAAGTCCCACTCGCGCATCAACCACGTCTTCAACCACTTTGCGGACTACGAGTTCCTGTCGGCGCTGTACGGCCCGGCCGAGCCCTACCGCAGCCACCTCCGCAGGATCTGCGAGGGGGTCAACAAGATGCTGGAGGAGGACAACATCTGAGCTGGCCCAGCCGGGCTCTGCCTCCCGAAGATGCGACGGCCGCTCCGACCTTGGCCGGGCTCGCCGTCCCCTCTTCCTCCTCTGCAGCGCTCGCTCGTGTTCTCCTCGTTTCTCCGAGAGACCGAACCTCTTGGCTTTGCCTCCTCCTCGCCCAGGGTCTGCAAACCCCTCCCCGTGCTGGGCTGAGCCCTCTCCAGGGCATCCTGGGATTTTGGGCCCTGCTGTACACTTTGATTTCCTTTGCCCACCAAGTGCCTTTAGCTCAGAGTCCAAGGATTTGGACTCTTTGCCTTGAACTGTGCTGTAACCCTCTGGGGGGAAACCCAACCAAAGACTCGCGGTGTGAAGCACCTCTGAGGTGTCTCTGAGCAGGTGGGATGTTGTTGGGGTGAACAGTTCTGAGACCCCATAACTGGAGGGTTGTGGAGCTCCGTGGTTTTCTTCCAGCAGCTCCACAACGTGGTGGGAGCAAATCATGGTCCAGACTTGTGCTGCTTCAGGCAGGAAGGTGCTTCTGCCTGGGCTTTGGTGTCCTCAAAGACAAGTCCCTGAGACCAGGAGGATCCCTCCTCACCTGGGGGAGGGCTGGGAGGGAGCTGGGGGGAGCTGCTCCTTCCCTGGATCCCGGGAACCACCCAACACCCAACTCCCCACCAGCCTCCAGTGGCACTGCCACCTGGCAGCTCCAGTGCTGTCCTTGGTGGTCATCCAAAGCTCCCCTGGGATTTCATCCCTTCTCCATGCCCTTGACTGAGTGATGTTCGTTTTTAGCAAACTGTAGCCCTGATGAGTTATTTGAATAAACTCACCTGTGTGGCCTGGGAGCTCCGTGAGGTTGTTCCAGCAGTGGTGACAGTGACAGAATGAGCCCTGGGGACAGCTGGCTTTGCCCCCAGGTGGTGGTGGCTGTCACCAGAGGGCAGGGTTAATGGGATATTGGGAAGGAATTCCTCCCTGTGAGGGTGGGGAGGCCCTGGCACAGGTTGCCCCATCTCCGGAAGTGTCCAAAGCCAGGCTGGACAGGCTTGGAGCAATCTGGGACAGTGGAGGGTGTCCCTGCCCAAGCCAGGGTGGGACTGGATGAGCCTTAAGGCCTCTCCAAACCCCAACCCTTCCACGCTTTTGTGAGATCCTGCTCCCAGCAGACACCCACACGTGCTCCTCTGCACCCCCACATCCCCCCCTGCTCAGGAGGGGCCCAAAAGCAGAGCCCTGGCAGAGGGAGCAGGGGGGATGCTCTGGCCACTCCCAGCACGCTGGGCTGGGCTCTGAGCACTGGAAGTTGCCCCTTTAGCACCCATGACACCAGACAATCTCCACTGGCCTTATCTCTGTGACCTTCTCGTGCCTCCTGCTCCCTGGATGTCTCTGCAGCCAGCTCCTGCTCCTGCTCCCTTCCCACCACTGGCACTGATAACTCTCAGCCTCAGAAGATTAAATAAAAGACACAAAGGCCCTGTCTCTGTCATTTCACAGAGCTGTCGCTGATAATTGTGTGACACAGCTTGGGGTGGGGGCAAAGCCCATTCACAAGGGGGTGTGGAGAACACCAGGAGCCCACGAGGTGCTGGTCCTTCAGGAGGGAGGGGCCTTTGAGAACAACTCCTGTCCGCCCTGGGCTGGGTGTCCCTGCCAGGAGTGTGCTGGACAGGAACCAGAGCTGGGAATCCCAGGCAGGTGTGGTGGGATGGGGCCAAGGGATGCCCAGCCAGAAATTCCTTGCTGTTCCCAAGGTGTGTGTCCGTGTCAGCTGCAAAACCCCCCTAAACCCTCTGCAGCCCCCAAATTCCTGTGGGACACCTCAGCTCCTCCTGGCCAAGCAGCAACAAAGGTCCACCCAGCTGGAGAGGGGAGGAGGGACAGAGCAGAGCAGCTTCAGGCCAGAGCACGATGCTTTATTTCTTTATTTGTGGTGTATTTACACAGGAAAGGAATTGCACATTCCCTGTTATTACTCCGGGTGAGAAAAAAATCACTTTTCTGTAGGTATAAAATAGTCCCGTGGTTGTGCTGACACGTGGAAGTGCTGCCTGGATTGATTCCTGATTGTGTCAGAATAAGCTGCTCTGCCTGCCCCCATCCAAGCTATCCCAGCCCAGCTCTGGATCCACCCCAGCCACACACTCACCATGGAACCAGAGCTTTGGCCAACTCCCTCCCCCTCAATTAATGATTTCCTCCTGTCACGCTGGTGGAGAGAGAAATCCCATCTCCCCTCCAGAGACTACAGAGTTAACAACTTCCCTTTAGCAAGCCCTGCTTAAGTCCAGCCACTTATCTCCCTGCCTGCTCTTCCCAGCCAGGCAGATAAGGAGCCCCTTGCCAGGGAGCTCTGCCCTGCTCAGCAAGCTCAGCCAAGCAGGAAGGGCCACAGGAGGATCAGGAGCCTCCCAGGGGCTTTCCAGCTGCAAAGCACCGTGTTACTCTGACACAAGGCAGAACAAATCTGTCCCCACACCTCCAAGCCCCACTCCTGTGGGTCCCCAGCACATTTCAGTATGGAAAACATAAAAGGTTCAGCCAACCAAAAGAAAAACCCTGCAGGTAACCAGGAAATCCCTTCACTGGCACGCTGGTCTGGCCAAGCCCCCTGTGTGGGGCTGGCCTGGGGGTCACAGCTCGTCACGGGGGGCTTTTGCTACAATCATGAGTTTGGACAGCTCGAAACGGAACTTGCCTTCCCTGTGAGACACTGCAGAGAGAGAGAGAGAACAGCCCAGGATCAGCAGATGGAAAAGCAGGAACAAACCAGCCCTGCTGGGCCCTTTCCAAGGTGTTGGGCACTGCTTTTCCTCCTCCTGCACATGCCAGGCTGGGGGAGAAACCCCTCCTTACCCTCAGAATTTAACTGGGATGGGACCCACAAACTCCAGCTGTCAGTGGTGGATTGAGAGCACCGTACCCCCTGGGGGGCTCCATGGCACTGGCACCACTATCTGAGCTTAAACTGGTGCCTGGCCTGTCCCCCAGCCCAGCCCCTCTCTCAGAGCCCCCTCAGGCACTCACCTGTTGTTTCAGTGATTTCAAACTCTTCCTGTTTTAGGGGGATGTCGCTCTGGGCACCCGCAGCAGCCTGAGACTGCAACAGGAAGGAAGGAGGTGTGAGAGGCTGGGGCAATCCAACCAGCCACAGCCACCAAACACTGAAAATGAACGGGTCTGAGATTCATGTGCACTGAAAGAATTAAGTGCACAAAGGGAATCTGAAGGAAAATCTCTGGCTGTTTTTCTATTTCCTATTAAAGCAGGGACTCGTGTCCTTGGGGTGAGTGAAAGCCTCACCCCTGGAAAGTGGGAAATGGAAGAGTGAGCCAGACAAAAACACCAGCAGAGGTTCGATTTGCTTTGTCACATGCAATTTGTTGAGGCAATCCAAGACTCCCTTTGTGCCCTGGTGCCTTTGGAGCCACCCCCACCCCCAGGAAATCCCTGTGACTGAGAGGGCAGGAGCACAATGGAGCAGGCTGCCCACCTGCAGCCCCTCTCCTGCCTGCCACCAGTCTCTAATTAGGGACACCATGGAGCACATTTTATGGCACAGATGTCTAATAAATGTTTTCCATGTCTAATTCATGTTTTATAGCAGCCTCCCACACTCCTGCTTCCCTGGGATCAGCTGGGACTTACATAAGCCATGGCATACTCTATCTTGGCTCCTTTCACTTCAGCTTTAAACTGGGTAAAGAAGAGATAAGACTTCCCTTGGGGCCTGAAAGGAGAAAGCAGAGCCTTTGTCAGCGGCACAGAGATGCAGAGGAGGAGGAGGAGCAGAGGAGTGAAGGATTCCTGGCTCCCTCCCTCCCCCCACAGCCACCTCTGGATCTCTTGTAGCTTTCGTGCAGAGCAGGGGAGAGGGGAACACAGAATTTATAAACCAGCAGCTGCACGAAAAGCCCCCAGAGCCGCAGCATCCCCGGGAGAGGAAAACCCTCCGTGCAGAGAGGCAAATCCGGGGGAAGGCGGGTCCTTGTCCCTGCCCCACGCCCACGCCGCGGTGGCTTTGCCCGGGACACACCTCCAGATGGAGCAGGAGAAGAGCCCGCTGTCCTCGCTCACTCCGACGGTCATCTGCCATTGCTGCACAGGGAATCCGCAGTCAGGCTGGGGAAAACCCTCCGGGGCCGGTCCCTCCCCTTCCCAGAGCTCCAAAATAACCCAGCACCACCCCCAGCACTCGCTGCTGGCCCCTTCTGCTCCCTCCTCGCCACAGTTAGGATTGTGCTCTCACACAAAACAGTTCTGAGTCTCTTTTCCTTTTAGGACGAGAAAAAGGAGCTGATTCCAGCAGGACGTGCCCAGCTCACCTCGTTTGTGCCTCCCTGGGCCGAGTAGGTGAAGGTGCAGCCGTAATCCCCCTGCCAGAGAGAGGAACACGAGCAGCCTGCTTTAGCACCAGCTTTTCTTCCATAAAACCCAGGAACTGCTGAGCTTGGAAAAGCCCCCCCAGAACATCAAGTCCAACAGTGCCCCAGCACTGCCGAGGCCACGCTGAGCCCTGTCCCCAAGTGCCACAGCCACAGGGCTTTCAATCCCTCCAGGAGTGGAGGCTCCCCCAGTGCCACTGTGCCAGTGCCTGACCTCCCTTTCCATGAAGAATGTTTCCCAATATCCAGCCTAAACCTCCCCTGGCACCACCTGAGGCCATTTCCTCCTGGAGTGCTGGGGTGAGGACTCGTGTTCTGGGGTGCCCAGGGACCCCCAGCCCCTTCTGCACCGGGGCCCTTCCCTTGCTCAGCCCCCTCCCACGAGGACCCTGGTTTTTTTGGGACCCCTTCCCCTCTCCCTGCCCTTGGGGTACCTCGTCCCTTTGGAACCCCCCCTTCTCCTGGGGGGCCGTTATCCACAGCAGGTCCCCATCCCTGGGGGTCTCCTCGTTACAGAGACTGTCCCGCCTTGGGGACCTGCTTTCCTTGGGGACCCCCTTCTGCTGGAGAACCCCACCTGGGGACTCCTTCCCCTCGAGGACCCCCTTCTCTGTGGAGGCTCCCTCCCTCCTTGAGTACCCCCATTCTCCCTGGGGCCCCCTGCCTTNCACCAGGCTCCGGGAGAAGGAGTGAAGCTCCCCGCCGGGCCGCACGTCGAACTCGGCCGTGCTCGGGGCCGCGCCCGGGGCTGTGCCCGGTTCCGCGGTCGCGCGGGCCGCCAGGCACAGCAGGGCCGCGGGCACCAGCGCGGCCCACGCGCGCCGGCCGCTCCTCCCGCTGGGCGCCGCCATCTTGGAGAGGAAGCGCGGGCTATGGCGGCCGGCAGGGGTCAGCGCGGCGGCGGCGGCACGGCGGCCATGTTGGGTGTGGGCAGCAGCCCGGGCAGGCCAAAGCGGCGGGGACCGCGGAGGGACAGGAGGACATGGGGACAGCAAGGGCAAGGGACAACAGGACAAGGGGCTGTCGGGACAAAGGGACAAGGGTACGGTGGTCAGGGGATAAAGGGACCACGAGGATGAGGTGCCATTGGGACAAACGTCCATGGGGACAAGGGGCTGCAGGGACCGTGGGGACCTCGGGGACAAAGGACAGCAGGATGGCCGAGATGGCCGAGCTGGGAGGGAAGGCGTGGACAGTGCTGAGCATGGCGAGAGGGAGCCTCCAGGCCGGACGGGGCCTGGAGCAAGCTGGGAGGTGTCTGGGAACAAGATGGGCTGCGGTTCCCGTCCGACCCAAGGCAGCTCCGAGGGGGCTGGAGGCGGAAGCCCCAGAGGTTTCTCTGCCCGGAGCCTTCCCTGTGTCCCAGCACTGCGATTCCACCAAAACCCCTCCGAGAGGATTCTCCAGGATCGATTTACAGCCTTCCTTTTGGCCAGCACAGACACACCCAGAGCCCAGCCCAGCCTTCCTTGGGCACCCCACTGCTCCTTTGGGGGACCCTGGGATTTCTGAGCTGCTCCAGTTATCCTGGGGGTGCAGCCTGCATGGGCCAGGACAGAGATCAAGTGCCTGAGACCCCCCCAAGCACCCAGAGTTTCCACTGACGTGGCTTTCCCAGAGCAAGAGCTGTCCTCGCACCTTTGTCCCACCCACTTTGGGAATGGAGATGCCGGGAAGTTTTCCATTCGAGCATCTTTCAGGGCAAGGAGTGACTTTTCTGAGCTAATTTTGTAGTTTGGGGAGTGATTTTGTTTTAAAAATAAGTCCTCAAGAACATCTGTTCTTCCTCCACACCATCCACCTAAAAATAAAAGCCCCACAGGGTGGGTTTTGGGAGAGAAATGCCTCCCAAGCCCCTCTCCAGTCCCAAATTCTTGAGGAAGAGTCGTTTTTGCCCGGTTTCCCCAGCACCTGCTGCTTCCTCTGTCATTACCACTCACTCAAGAAATTAACTCAGCTTCATCCTCCAGCTGCAAATCCTCCACCCAGAGCCACCCTGCGCCCTGTCCCCAGCACCCTTCCCGCGGGACAGCGGGGTGGGCGCCTCCCACTTCATTTGGATTTCAATCCTCGACAGAGCCTGCTCCATATGGAACAGCTCCGGCTCCCGGGAGGAGATTTCCCAGCTAATTCCTCTCGGGATTCTCAATCCCCAAAAGAAGACGACCAACCCCCCTTTAGGGTGCCAAACAATCCTGCAGCAAGCTCGGGGATCAGAGGAGCTGTCAGGTCTGCAAACTCTTCTAGACAAGAGTGTTTAAAGACATTTTAAGAAACACTTGGCTTTTTGGGGACAGGA
>VXAX01006712.1:30619-52478 GCA_013399835.1 Leptocoma aspasia | reverse complement strand
GCTCCCAGCCATCCCCAGGAACCCAAATGCTCCATCTGGAAGAAGCTTTGCATTTAGAACAAAGCCTTCCAGCAGCACCTCGGGGCATTAACAGCGGGTTAATTAACAGCGACTCCCACGGAGCAAGGCAAAGCAAGGCCAGGTTTGGGAGCTCCGAGCTGGGAGGGCGAGCAGAGGCAGGCCCGGCTCTGCACAAGCAGCTCTGGGTGTCCCGGAGGGGCAGCAGAGCAGCTGCACCCCCCAATCCCACCGGAGGCAGGGAGGGGCTCACCCCCGGGCTGGTGCTGACTCGCTCAAGGTCACGCCGAGCCGAGCACACAGTCCAGGATTCCCAACCCTCAATTGCTTGGATCGTGCTTCCCCCGAGGAACATCAGGGATTAATATTCTCTCCACTGCTCGGCACAGAAAGAACAGAGCACTTGGCTTTCAGCAGAGCTGCTCTGGCTGTGGCAGCAGCTGCTGCTTCCTCCTTCCCCCCAAAGCAGCCACCACGTCTCTTTCCAATATTTTAATGAGTCGCTACATCTTACACTCATAATTATAAAAGAATAAGAATCCATAAAAATATTTTCTTTTCATAATACGCACTTAAAATACTCCAGGGCAAGTCAACGTGGTTCATTTGGGTGGGTTTTGTTTGTGTTTTTGTTTTGCCCCTGGCAGAACCCTTGGCTTGAGGGGGGGATGTGCTCCCCTGAGGTGTGATTGCTCAATCCCCCTCCCCAGAACTGCAGTTCCTGTTGCCCAGGTAAATAAAAACCAGGAGAGAGCATTGCTGAGTAGACAGGCAAGGGGACCAGTCACTGACCTGCAGAGAACTGAAGCACAGCCAATTTCAGTGCACATTGGAAAGCTCAGGGAAGGACAAGGGGGGTCAGGAGGCGGCATAGAGAACGGAGGGAGGGAGGATTTGCATAAATATCATCCATCTTGTGTTGCAAAAACCCAAATGCTGCTGTGAGCTCTGGAGAGAGGCTCTGGCTGTAGCCAGCTGCCAGTGCTACCTGTTGGCACAACTCTGTGAGAGCGGCCATGAGAGGAAGGATCAGAGGACGCCGTTACCGGCCCCGGCCACTTCCTCCATCTGCTCTGCAAATTTAAACTTGAAAATAGATATATAAAAAAAAAAAAAAAAGACTAGTGTTGCATGCTTCTGTAGACCTCTCTTCACCTCGCAGGGCTCCAGCGTGGCAGCAGGGCCAGGACACAGACCAGATCCCCAGGTGAGCAGTAGGTAGTTCTCTCTTCCCTCGCACTCCTGGCTTAAGGCAGCTTCTGATTCGGCTCTTCCGTTTCCAACACAGGCACTGAGTTCTTGCAGGTAAGAGTTTGGGAACTGCACAGGTGCAGTGGAAGGGGAAAAGGATTGGGGAGAGAGAGATGGACACAAACCTCAGCCTTGGGACACAGACCATTGTCCACTGATTCCCAGGAGAGAGGGAGTAGCAGCAAAAGAAGCATTGAACAGCCAGGCTGGAGGAGAGGAGGAGGACGAGCAGCCAAGCAGGGGCAGACCTCCAGCTTGGAAAGTGAGAGAAGGTGGCACTGTCCAAAGGGAAGGTGCCCTCCAGCTTTTCCCCCTGGCCTGGGGGTACCCCCAGCCCGACGTGGGCACTCAGCCCCTTGTGCTCTGGGTTGGATGCTGCTGGGGAGTGGGAGGGCACGGGGCAGATGAGCTGTCAGTGTCCAGTTTGCAGAGGCTCGTGCTCTCAGAGGTATTCTTGTAGAAAGTGCAGCAGCGTGATTTCGTAGTGCTCTCCTGACTCAGGGCACCGAATACTGTGTCTCTCGTTGGGGTAGATCTGTGCCAGGGCAGACAGGGGCATTGGTCACTCAGCAGGGACAGAACTCCCCACCCTCAGCCCTGCTCCCTCCATCCAGTCTCCAATGGGACAAAGAAGTGCCAGGGAAGGCCTGGAGCACCCCCTCCCTCACTGCAGCCACCCCTGCCCAGTGGGACAGAACAGCTCGTGGAGGAGGAAAGTTCCAGGCCCCAGGGCAGCAGCCCTGCCTGCACATGCCACATCTACCAGCCATGGAACAGCCACAGTGCCACCTCCCGGCCTCCTCTCCAGTCCAGAGAGGTGTTCATTGTCACCAGCATCACAAGAGGATGTGAGGGATCTGCCTCCATCCCCTCCTGTCCCCAGAACACACAGCAGGGAATTTTCTCCAGATTTATGGGACCTTCCCTCGGCACTCCTGTGCCTCCTACCTGCAGCTGGTAAGGTTTTCCAGCCCGGATTAGCTGCGATACCAGGAAGTTGGTGTGAAAAAAGTGCACATTTTCATCCAAAAAGCCATGGAGGATCAGCAAACGATTTGGCCTGGACATGGGGTGAGAGATAAGGAGAGAAACAGGATGAGAAACCAGATGGAAAACACAGTGAGGCACCAGATAAAAGCTCTGCAGAGGGTTTGAGCAAAGAGCTGCCAGCTGGACAAGCCAAACCCAAGCAAGAGCAGTGCCAGGCCATGGCCATGGGCTTCAAGCCCTCCCTGGCAAGGGGCTGGGGGTGCTATGGGCCAGCTGCTGCTGAGTTAAAGCTGATCAGAACCCCTCCATTCCTTTGGGATTGAGCAGAGGTCCAGGAGCAGGTCTGGGGCAGGTACTCACTCGTTGGGAAGCTTTTCCACGTGCAGTGCCACCGAGCCAGCCTCGTAGCCCTGCTGGTTGTTCTCGGGGACGTCCATGTAGCGCTCGGTGTAGCCGGTGTCGTAGGCCATCCACACGGTGACAGGGGCACCTGCTATGGCAATCTGTCAAACAGAGAGGTGCCACCACACAGCCTCCATTATCACCTGCTCAACAGCCCAAGTGTTCCCTGCTTTCCTGGAGAGGCTGTTCTGTCACTCAGATCAGGATTCTCCCTCAGCAATCCCACCCACAACCCAGATTCCTCCTCCTGCTGTTCCTCTTGTGGTCACAGTGGGAAAAATTCCTGCACATCAGCACTAAAGGCCTCCCCTCTGCAAGGAGGACTTGTGAATGATCCAGAAACTGTGCTGGGGACTTGGGATGGGGAACAGCACATCAGTATCTCCCTGTATGGCAGACCAAGCCTATCCCAGAGCCATCCTCCTCCAGCCCCAGCCAGGGATGAGCTGCAGCAGGATGCAGGACTGGAGTCGGGAGCTCCAGGCAGGCAGGACAGGGGGACATTTCCACCTGTCCACCACAAACAAGCCAAAACACCAATTCCAGCTGCCAAGAGGGACAGAAGCTGCGAGAGCCAAGTGTCCCAAAGGTGCCAGCCCCACGTGCAGGCTCACCTTGAAGATGTTGGGTTTACAGATGAGCCCCATGAGGGACAGAAAGCCCCCGTAGGACCAGCCGTGGATGGCGACCCGGCTCAAGTCGATGAACCCGTATTTTTCTGCTACATAATGTAAACCTTCCACCTGGTCCTCTATCTCCACCTGACCCTAAAAGGCAACAAGGAGGCTCATGTTAGTGGACTTGGTAAGTTTAGAAACTTGAGACAGAAATACTCACACAGGAAATGAGCAGGCACCACCCTTAGGAAGGGCAAACGATCAGAGATTCCCCAGCACAAGGAGGAATTTACCATTTGGTTTTTCAGGGCCCCTTCAAATTTGAGGCCTCGCTGGCACGATCCCCTTCCATCAATCACCACCACAGCATAGCCCAGGGATGCCAACGTGTTCAGCCGCAGGTACTTGATGCCTTTGAAAGAGTTGTTCACCAGCTGCACCTGCACAAGGAGGGAGGAGGAGTTTCAGAGCTGAGCAGCTGCTTTCCAGTGCCTTCCTGTGTCAGGGGAGGATCCTGAGCTGGACAGCAGCTACTCATCGAGCTATCAGAGCCATGGAAATCAAACCACATGCTGGAAAAGTCATCTGAGGTTTGAAGCAGAGGTCAAACACAGGGACAAAAAGAGGAGGTTTAGATTAGATATTAGGAGGAAGTTTTTTGCTGTAATGGTGGTGAAGCCCTGGCACAGGGTGCTCAGAGAAGCTGTGGCTGCCCCATCCCTGGATGTACTCGAGGCCAGGCTGGATCTCTGAACAACCTAGGACAGCGGAAGGTGTCCCTGCCCGTGGTAGGGCTGGGACTGGATGGGCTTTAAGGTAACTCCAACCCAAACCATTCCATGATTCCACGACAGTGGTCATTGCTACCCAAAGTGCAAGTCTTGATGCATGACTGACAGAGCTCTGCCCTGGGCAGCAGCCCCAGCCCTGACCCCATCAGCTCCCCTGGGTTTTTACCTGAGGGCCTCCATACACAAAGAGCACCGTGGGATGCTTCTTGCCAGGCTGGACATCGTGGGGTTTGTAGACCATTCCGTAGAGTTCCACGTCTGACTGCGTGCGGAAGTGGAAGATCTCTGGGGGGATGTAGTCTGGGGGACAGCCTGCAGCAGGAGGGTGACACACAGTGCTGAGGGACTGAGCAGGCTCTGCTCCCACCCCCTCACCCAGCTCTGTCCAAACCTGACCCTCAGCAGGGCTCCTTCAACACCAAAGCACACCAAGGCTTAGCAAAGCCCCTCCCTGGGAAGCACGGCCTCCACCTGCGTGCACAGGGAAGGGATTCCACAGGAAAACCTCACTGGCTGGAGTTCTCCAACAAGGCACTGTGCCACAACAGCAGGGTGGGAGAGGGTAAGAACAGGGATGGGATAAAGTGTTTGCAGCAGGGGTTCAGGTGCTGCTGTGAGCTGTACCTAAACCTTTAAAAGCTGCAGTGCAGAATGGAGCAGCCACTGCATTCCAGGTACTTGTCCCTTCCCTCTTCAGACAAATCACAAATAAAAAAACATCTTGAAGTGTTCAAGGCCAGGTTGGACAGGGCTTGGAGCAACCTGGACTGGTGGAAGATGTCCCTGTCCATAGCAGGGCATAAGAACAGGATGGACTTTAATGTCCATTCTCACCTAAACCATTCAGTGATTCCACAGTAAAACCACATCCTTGTGTGTCAACTCTGTACACCCCCGAGCACGACTTTTCCTCAAGGTGTGAAACACCTCAAAAGCTCACAGAGCATTTCCTGGGCAAGTGAGAAATATCTCCCCCACAAGATAATTCATCTTCCCTGAGAGTAAAGGTACTGAGACCACTTCCCTCCCCCATCACTTTGGCCACTGCTGGGAGAGTTCTCACTGAAAGGCCCCACTGGCACATCCCCCAGGACTTACTGGCTGCCTCCATCATGCTGGCCCAAAACTTGGGCTGCTTGTGGAGCGGGTCGTCGTCGGAGCCGCTGAGCTTGTAGATGTGCACACAGGGAGGAGTGCTCACACTGCTGTAGTGGCTGATGAACATGTCAAAGTTCTGGCAGGGAACACAGCAGAGTTAGGGAATGAGCTCCTGCACTGCCCACGAATCGAGCAGCACTCAGGACTCATTACTGGCCAGGAGTTATTGCCATTCCTAGTTAGGATCCCTGTCAGTCAGGAGATGGGAATGCAGGAAACAACAAACCTGGCTCATGGAGCAGCTGTGGGGCAATGCAGCAAACAACAAACCTGGCTCATGGAGCAGCTGTGGGAGAAGCCTGGAGTGGTGAGGCGCATGATCTCCCCGGGGGACTCGTAGCTGACCACGTAGAGGTGGTGCTCCAGCGGGGTGTCCTTGGTGCCTTGGAAATACACCAGCTTGGTGGCCTCATTGACCCAGATCTGTGCCAGGAGAGAGGGCTCAGGGACAGGCAGGGACAAGCTCTGCTCCTCTGCCAGCCCAGAGCACACACAGACTGTGACAGGGCTGCTCAGGGCAGGGGTTGAGGGGCCAGAGAACACAAATAGCACTTGGAGAACTGCAGACAACACAATGCAGTGACAGAGAGCAGTCCCTCAGCCTTTTTGTTAAAGGCTCAAAACATTTGCTTATTAATGGGCATAAAAAGCTGGGCTTTCTTCCCTGCAGGTTAAGAGGAAGCCATCCTCTTAACAAGGAACATTCTGTGCTTATATGGCATCTTACAGAACCATGGAATCATTCAGAAAATGGGAAAATCCCTCCAAGATCAACCATTAACCCACATCCCCATGTGCCACCTCCACATCCTTTTGAACACTTCCAGGGGTGTGACTCCCCACTGCCATGGACAGCCTGTCCCAGTGCCTGATCACCTTTCCAGTTCAGCCATTTCCACCATCTCCAACCTAAATCCTCCTGGGGCAACTTGAGGCTGTTTCCTCTGCTCCTGTCCCTTGCTCTGGGAGAAGAGCCCAACTCTCACCTGGCCACAGCCAGCATGGCTGGATTATAAGGCACAGGTACCTTTTTTCCAGCGTCATGGTAATGAATTCCCATTTGTGGAAGGACCAGTCTAACAGCTCTCAGCACCAAACTTTGAGACACATTAAAATAGGTTTTACTGTCCAGATAAAGCTGTTTCTAAAAACCACCCAGTCAGGCAGGAACAGAGGCGACAGCCTTTAAATCCTGCATTGATCCAGCAACAGTAACTGAACTGTTTTTCCACCTTACAGTTTCCAAATGCTATTTCTGGCTAACCCACAGTTTGAAGACCCCTGTGAACAGCAAAGGGAAAAACACATCCAACTCAATTGGCCAGGAAAACCAGGCAGAGCCCTGTGGAGCAACAAATGCATCAAAATAATTGCTGCTAACACAATTTTAGCCATAACACATGCAGGGAAGAGCTGTGGCCAAAATCAACAGCATGTACAGTGAGAATCCACATGGGGAGGGACAGCAGGTTAATTGCAGATTGAGGAAAAGCAGCAGAAACCAAAAGCTTGGAGCTGTTGGTCTTTTAAAAAGCGAGAAGTGAAAATCCAGATTAATTGGAAATGAACAGACAAGGTCTTTATTTTGACAGAAATCACCTGGGAGTGTTAAAGATCAGACTCGGAGTTAATTCCTGAAGCAAAAATGAAACTAGGTTTCTACAAGATTAATAAAAATTCATTTCTGGCTGTTCTGCAAGCGACAACAGATACAGCTTCTCCATATTCTAAATTGCTTTATATTCCCCAGCTGCTTTCTTCCTAAAGGCTCTGCTGAGGGATCAGCTGGGGACCAAGAGTTCACTCTGAGTGCCAGGACACATTTCCACATTGCAAGAACTCATTGGAGTTAAAATGCCTCAGCAAAGGCAGCAATCCCCAGCTTCTCCACAAAATGGTTCTTTGTTGCTCTTAAACCTCAGACTTGTGTCCTTTTTTATGGCCTAACCCACTCCTGGGATTTACCTAAGGAGCAATCCGAAGTCTGATTAAGAAGGCAATCAGATCCATGTGCACTGGCCTACAGCACTTCTGGGGAAAGCAGAGGCAGCAATAAAAACAGCAACAAAATGAAGCTTAAGCAGTTCTAGCAGGTCCCAAGTGTAAGGGAGGACTCAGGCCAGGACTGGGGGCAGACAGTGCAGAGCTGAGCACTGCAAGAGAATAAAAATAACCCCTACCTTGGATCCGTGCCTCGCCAGCACCTCCCATTCCCCAGCAGTCAGGGCAATCTCCTCCTTGATGGGACATTTGAAATCATCTACAAGAGAGACCACCTGCATAAATCACTGCCCTCTCCAGAGGACAACACAGGCCAACAGGAGGGGGAGCTCCCAGGGCTGCAGCCCTTACCCTCACTGTGGACACAGGGTTGCACCCAGTCGTGGCTGCCTGGCTTCAGGATTGCTGTCACCCTGTACAGGTGACAGAACCCCGTCTTGCACTCGTTGGCTCGGATAAAGCAGAGCTCTTCCTCCTCCCCCTCCGGCTGGATGAAAGGATAGAAGATGTCATGAACCTGCCACACAAGATGAGAAACCTGTGAGTGATGTGCTCTATCAAACCCCCCATTCAACACCAAATTTGGGACTACTGAGTAGCAAAGCTGCTGGAGCAAGGACTTAACTGGACACCCAATCAACAGGAGAATGGTTAACTGAGGGGAGGAAGGGGCAGCCTGTGCTCTCCTCCCAGCCCTGAGCCTCTTACATTTATCCACACATCAGTGGTTTCTTCATAGATCACAAATGGCTGGACATTTTCTGGCACAGTTTTGGCAAATTCAGCACGTTGCTCCTCATTTTCTGGGACTGGAATAAAGAGTGCTGGAGGCAGAAGGACTAGCTGGAGCCGCTGCTGAGGTCTGTCTAGGAACATAGCCCAGGCACTGGGGAAAGAAGTCGGAGGTGAATGTCAGTACCACAGAATAGAGGTCCTTTTCCAACACTAGGAACATGCATCCCTTTCTTCCCCCTGCTGCCAGAAAGGATTTGGGCATCTGAATGCAAAGCTTTTCTCATCACTGCTGCTTTCTAATCCCCTGGAAGCTGTGCCAACACACACGTACTGCCAGACAGCTCTGGTATTTCACAGGGGTATCGCTCAGACGAGATGTCTGACAGATTTGCCAGCTCCTGTTCCAAGGGAGCACTGCTAACAGAGCCCTGTCTCCAGAATGGAGCTCCTCCTTGGACACCCCTCCATCAGGAAGCACTGTTTGTGCTCCAGCTCTCCTCCAGCTCAAGTGCTCACCCTCCAGGAGCTCCGTCTGCAGCCTCCTCCTCGCGCTCTGGCAGGGAGAGGCACAGACCCAACACGAGTGCCAGGGGAAGGAGTTGCTTCAGTCCCAGCCCTGCTCCCCTCTGAGGAGAGTCCCTGGAAGTGGTGCTGCACTGCAGGCTCTCAGCATGACAGATGGCAAAGCACAGCCACCCCGAGGCCTGCGAGTGCATCCAGGGGAGTTTCATCATGAAAGACAGATTTGAAAAGAGCCAGTTCTCCCCCAGCGCCGCAGGATTTCAGGAACTCAGATATTCAGCACATTTAGATAAGCTCTGGTGCAGAACATCACAATCACCTCTGGGATTACCTGCTGGAAAGCTCTCTAAATTTCCTTTCCAGAGCAGAAAATTAATGATGAGTTACAGAATGCCACCTTCAAAGACAGCCAAGTCACCTTAACTTAATCTGCACACACACCAGTTAGCAGCCAAGCTTGGGAGGGGGAAAAATTAAGAACTTTAAAATCTCAATCAGATTGGGATGAATTCTGTAACTCTTCAGGCAGGGCTGTGTATCCTGTTTGGAGCAATAGCCAGCCCCAGAGCAATCCTTCCCTTTGGACACGCTGCATGAAGGATGTGGCACCACAGACCCTGCCCCTGTCCTGTGATTCAGGCTTTGATGACAAACTGTGAACAAAAATAAAATTGCCCACAGAACACCCCCATTTTCAGCAGGAAACATATTATACCTGTGTTAAACACCATCAGCTCCAAAGAATTCCCCAGGACTGCCCACTTAATGTATCAATGTCATTTAACTCTGGTTGTGACAAACCCCACAACCTGTCACTCTGCTCTGCTTCACTCCTACTTTTAGGATGTTACAGCACTGAAGAAGCCAAATATTCACGTGCCATTTCTGGCACTCAGGGCTTTAAAACCAGGTCATGAACACAGCAGGAGCATGTCAAGGGTCTGCAACCAGAGGAGCCCTTGGGAAAGTTATTTTGGGAGGAAAATGCACTTACTATTTGCCATCCCGGGTCCATCCAGCACGGGCAATGTACTCCACAGTGGGAAACAAGGCAGCAAAGGGTTGCACCAGCTCTTTGTCCTGAGCACACACAATCTGCAGCAAAACCAAGGCCCAACATGAAATCAGAGCACCAGAGCTCATCACCTCCTCCCAGGGAAGCTCAGGGAGATGGCAGAACAAGGAAGTTTAGCTACTGGCATCAGCAAGGGTCAGGCCAGGAGAAGCAAGCCTTGCTACAAAGAGTGGGAAGAGAAGGGAAAAACAAGCTTCAAAGCAAAATGATTTTGGCAGTCAGCCACAGGAAAGGACAGAGGCAGGGACTGAAGCCCTGGATTAGACCTAGCTCCAGCCCTCCTGGCTCTGCCACGGTGCACCAGGCAAGCCCCACTTCCCCCTTCCCTCCACATTCCCAGCTGAATCTCCCCCAGAATGATTCTTCTCAGCATTTTCAAGTCTTTCTGTTTCTTAGATAAACACATTAGAGAACCAGGTATTACAAGAGAATAAAAAACCCAGACTAACACTGTTTAGGATCTTTGTGACCTTGTTTTAATTCTAGGGAGCTTCAAAAACCCTCCTCTGCAATGTCCCCTTCTGAGTTATCACTTACCTTACCCTTGCTGTCTGTTTTAAATTCTGCCAGTTTCAATGTAATCTTGGGGTTTTTGCTGCCTGCAAAGAAGAAGTGAAAAAACACCAAGATAATCAAGTTGAACATTCTGTGGTTACACAAAATACAGCTTCTAAAGGAGAACTGCCCCTGGTCCTACTGAAATGGCTCTGTGTGAATTTACAAATATCAAATACGTATGTGAGCAAACACCAGAGTCATTCTGGGAATGGGAACAGTTTGCTTTGCCTTCCCTAGCTAGCTGTGCATGTTCCCAGGAGGGACAGGAAAGATGGGATTCAGAATGTATTCCACAATATGCCACCAGATATATTCCACTTCCTCAGCAATCCTTTCATTTAGGGATGGGATTTAAAGTTCAGCCTTTCTTGCAGCAGATTTTGGGATGAGAGAGTCAATTAGGTCTCAACATTTACAGCCAGTTTCTACCGGCTGTAAAGTGCCCAGATTAATGATGCAAAGTTTATAGCCCCAATTCCACTGCTGATTCCAGCAGGAGTCCAGAGCTGCCTCAGCAGCCCCACGTGTTTCACTCACCTGTCCTGGGGTACCGATAGGAATCTGTTTTTCTCTCCTCCAAGGCAGGTGAAGGAACATGAATTATCTCTACCTCTGACTCATCCACTTCCTCATACAAGATCCGCAGTGTTTTCAAATCCTCTGAACCTGGGACAGAGAGCAGGAATGTTTGCAACAGTATTTCCTGCTGTTTCTGCCTTGCCTGGAGCACTGGTGCAGAGGGAACATCTGTACAGCCCCAGCTCTTAGTGACCACCTGCAAACACTCCACAATTATAAGCCCCTCAGTGCTTTGTTCCTTCAGGTGATCTCCCCAGGAACAGCCCAAACCCAGGCCAAAGGAAAATCATGCTCAGAACTTCATTCCTAGCAGGAGGCAGCAGTCACAGTGCCAGGATTTGATGAGCAGAACAGTGACTGACCTTCTGTGGAAGCTGTGGGACACCACCAATAGCCCGTGAACCGATCAAACTCCTCCTGAATGACAAAAGTGGCTACACCAGCAGACTTGGGGTCATCCAGAACATTGGACAAGCCTGGAGAGGAACAAAGACGAGACAGCATTTGCATTTTGCATTTACATCTCCTTGGAAAATGCTGACCCAAAAGACAAATGCACCTGTAAGAAATAAGCCAGGAATGTGGGTACTGCAGGCCAGATTCCCCAGCAGGAATTCCCCTCAGGGGCTGGAGGAAGCCCCATTACCTTTATGGCAGTACGTCATCCGCCTCTCCTCGCCCGTCTCGATGTTTGCCACCCACAGGTCGTTGTTGTTGATGAAGGAGAAGAAGGCTGGGTCAGCAGGGCAGATTTTGGGATCCATCCGTGGCCCTGTGCACTGAGTCTTGATCTCCAGAGGCTTCATTGGAGATACCTATGGCAAGAGACACACACAGAGCTGGGTGCCACATCAGCTCCCAGCTCTGCAGAGAAAATTCCTAAATCAGAGATACAGCACAGCCCAGGGGATGATGGCAAATGTGGCCCTGACAGGACACAAGAGCAACCTCCATAACCAGATGGATGAAAATGTGGAAGATGTGGACCTGCTAGAGCAGGTCCAGAGGAGCCACAGAGATGCTTCAAGGGCTGGAGACCCCCTGGCGCCAGGCTGGGAGAGCTGGGAGTGTTCACTGGAGAAGAGAAGGATCTGGGGAGACCTCAGAGCCCCTTCCAGGGCCTGAAGGGCCTCCAGGAGAACCTCCTGTGAGTGTGGGCAGGCAGACCCTGGCACAGGGTGCCCAGAGCAGCTGTGGCTGCCCCTGGATCCCTGGAAGTGTCCAGAGCCAGGCTGGACAGGGCTTGGAGCAGCCTGGGACAGTGGAAGGTGTCCCTGCCATGGCAGGGGGTGACACTGGGATGGCCTTTAAGGGATTCCATGTGCAGCCATCTCCAATCCAAACCATCAAGCCCCTTTGAGGTGATACCCATGAAATCCCTGGCAGACTCACCATGAACCCATTCTTGCCCCCATCTCGGCAATGGAAGAGGCTGTTGCTGGCCTGGAAGAGGAACAGGCCACTCTCACTGTGGAAATCATAAGATGTGATCCCAAAGACACCCAGTCTCTTGCGTTCCCTCAGGAGCTCCTCCTCTCTGGAATACATCCCGTGGTGAGGGGTTGCCTAGAATTGAGGGAAAGGAATATCTGAAAGGATTTGCAAGGAGAGGAACATTCACAGGAGTGCTCTGAGCCTGTCACAACACCCCAGCTCAAACACACAGCAGTGTCAGGGTACAGGTCCCCAATTCCTGTACTCCAGGCTACAGCTGTGGGGTCCAGGAGGCTACACCCACCACACCCCCCAAATTCCCTCTACAGGAGGGCTGAGCTGTGAATCTCTCAGTTCTGCAGTTGGCACTTCAGCATGAACTGAGAACAGCTGCGCTTGCTCTGCTTATGCAAATCAGATGTAACCAATTAACTTAATGACGTTATCTGCAGCCTTCACAAACAGTTTCCATGTCAGACACTGCAAACAAAAGTTCTTCCGGGATCTTGAATTACCCTGGAGAGAACTCGCAGCCCAAATGGGGTCAAGGCAGATAAATTCTGTTCCACCAGGAAGTTTTTAAGTAAGGGAGAAAAGACCAACACCCTCCAATGCTGTTAGTGACAAAGGACATGAAGATACTGGAATCAGGGAGGGGAAAATTCCCTCCTTTTCTGGTGCACTCACAACAGTGTAAGGCAGAAGCAGCAATTTAAACTCAACTTTCCCAACTTTTTAAAAGCAGGAAGGATGACAGACACCACACAGATGTCCCCATCACAGCACCACCCAGTTTCCCCAGGCACTGCCAACCCAGGCTCTTCCCACTCTGGCTTACCTGAAAGTGATCCAGCATCTGTTTCCAGGACAAGAGCAGCAAGGCCTCCTTCCGTACCTTTTTGGGAATCTCTGAGTAAAGAAGGGAATTCTCTCTGCTACCATATGGCATTCCTATTAGGAGGACAAAAGCATCATCCTGCTTAAGATGAGTTAGCCAGGACAAAGAGGCCCACGAGCAAATTCAAACAGAAGTCTGGAAACAGAGGGGGCTGGGGCTGCCCAGAGACCTTTACCCACATTCCTTCCCAAGCAGCTCCCAGATCAATCCCAGAATAACATCTAAACCACTTAGACATTGATTTGTTTGGAATTTTCCTAAGCAAGATTCAAGACTACCCCACCTCTCCAGAATGGTTTAGGTCCAATTTTCCCCTCTGTGCCCCAGATCCAGTCTAAGAGCACCACTCCCTGAATGGGTGACTCAACATTACTCTCCACATTTCTCACACAGAAATTTGCTGCAGGGACCTGGTTCAGGCCAAGACAGCAGCTTACAAGGGGGGAAAGAAAAGCTTGGAAGCTCCAGAGAGCCCATTCAAATGTGAAACAGTATCCTACAGAGTCAAAAGACCTTGTCATTTTACATAAGCCTTTGACTGTAGTTATCAAATGAGCTCCTGGCCTTCATCCAACTTCCAAAACAACCATCAAATATCCTGACACGTGATTTTGACAGTTTCCACAAAAACAAAGACCATGAACTTGCCCTCTGCTTATGCTGCAGAGACTCCCTGGATCAGAAATTCACACAGGGATATGTGCCCTGATACTGCCTACTCTGCACATGTTCTGGGCAGAACAGAGAGATTTCTGAGCTGGCTGACCCAGCAGTAGTTACTTCAAATTAAAACTGAAATATTAATAAGTGCTCGGGAAGCAGAGCAATATGTGAGGATCTAATCCTCAGAGATCCAGGAACACCAAAGTGCTGAGCATGTGGTGTTTAACATAAGCAGCATCTGCCACCATACAACATAAAACTCTGTGGGGATGGCCCAGGAATGATTGAAGATGGCCATAGAGGAAAAACTGCAGAGAGGAACAAATGATTCAGGACACACATATCTGACACTCAGGCAACTGTGACCTGGACTTCCCCTTGTGTTAGAACTTTCTCCAATGACCTCAGGCTGACTACAATCAATTGGCATTTACAAGGAAAATATTGCTTTCCTCCCCAAAAGACAGTTTACTTTGCTTCTAAGTGAAATATTCATTCAACCCTACAGCAAGGTTCCTCAGGAATCTCCATCCACTCCTCAGTTTCATTTAAACACTTCAGAATGTTATTTAATGCTGGGGCAGTAACAGCACACTGAGTTAAACACTTGTGAACTTACAGGCTGCCCAGAGAAGCTGTGGCCCCATCCCTGGGAGTGTCCATTATTATGGCAAAAGAATCAGCATTTAAATCAGCATTTACCCTTCATTAGGGACATCTGAGAAGAGGTACCCTGGGATTACCTGGCTGATGCTGATCTTAGCTGAGGGATTAATCTGCTCTAAGCCCTGTACAATTCCTTAAGGAAGGAAACAGTGAAAAGGCACTCGTGTATCCTCATTCCTGGTTCTGGTTCCTGGAACAGTCACACCCTGGCAGAACACCAACCACCCAGTAGCTGGTTTGGTTGCCATTTCATACAACAGAACATTAAAAAAAATTTTAAAATTAGCCTCTTAGTTCTTTAATCATCCAGATCAAAACCAGTATCAAAGTGAACTGGAAATACATTCAGCTTTAAATCAAGCCTCACTGCTCAGACTTGACAAGAAAAATATGCCAGCTCTAGATCCTGCCCTTCAGAGCAGCACTTGTGTCCCAAGAATTTATGAGAACTACACAAATCAAGGCACTGGCACACAGGAGCTGCTTAGTGACAAAACAAATCAGTCCCTCAAATCCAGCATCCTACAGTGACCTACACTCAAAACCTGGAAAAAGAAGGAAGAACAGCAGGGTCACTTCAGGGCAGCAGTAACTGCACAGAGTTGCACATCTGGCAATTTTTGTACTGGCCCAGTAATGATCAGCTCATGCCCCAAAGCACAACAAACTCTTTATAGTCTATAAAGCTTCCCATATTACCAGCCACAAAATTATCCAGTTACTAAAATCCAACAACTCTGTCACTAATTACATCCTGGCTCCATCTGTAACAAGGGACCTGTACAACACGGAATTCTGCTTTCAGTCCCACTGCAGGAAAGGGATATTTCCCTGCAAATGCCAGGAACAGCTCATTCCCACCTCAATTTTCTTCCCTGCTCTTGAAACCATCCTACTTTCATGACACCTAATAAAGCAGGAGACACCACCACCCTGCCATTAATATGTTGCAACATATAATTAGTCATTACTGACAGTGAATTTCTTGGAAAGTCAGTCTGGTTAATGAAGCAAGCAAATCCCATTTCTCCCAAGCTACAGAGGCACGAGATAGTCCCTTCTCCTGCCCCATCCCCTGTGTGACACACAAGTGCCAGCTCTCCTGTCACAGCTGACCCCTGTGTTTGAGGCCTGTCTGGGACTGGGGAGTCCCTGCTCAGTCCCAGGCTTTGCAGAAGACCCTGCAGGCCTTGAGCCAATCTCAGCTCCCAAATGTCACACAGGGAGATCCCTCCCATCCCTTCCTTTGCCTGCTGAGTTTGGAAGAGCCCCAGGTTCCCCTGGATGCTGGCAGGAGGCTTACCCAGGTAATAGAGGCGGTGAGAGTGCGGGCTGGACTCCTCTGTTTTCCGGACAAACTGGAAATCATGGGGAGCTTTGTTCACTATCATGCCCGAGTACTTCCTGCTGCTGTGAATAATGTCACGCAGCCCATCCCAAGAATGCTTTTGCACCTGGAATTGGGAAGGCACATCCTCCATCTCAACCACTTCGGAGCTGTCTGAGAGCGTGTCCACTGCAGTCATCCTTGCTTCCCCTTCAGAACTGGGCAAAAAACTGAGGGAGGAGTAGAGGGAGAGAATTAAGCCTTAAAATCAAGCAGGTGCTCCTTTAAACTACAGATCCTGGGATTCTCTGCACTCAAGGATTACATTTTAAACATATTGAAAGGAAAAGTCCATCTCCCATCCCACATGGAATCCTGTGAATGAAGGTATTGACCTCAGAAAACTCCCTCTCCCAGGGCTGGCTCTAGGAATAAGTTGTTAAAGGAAGCACAAGCAGCAGATCCTGGTGCAGACAACAAGCAGCTTGACTCAAAGGAAAACCACTCCAGGAATTTGGATGGATATGTCATCAAAGCTATGACCTGTCATAAAGGCACATAAACTCCTGTCCTGTGAGACCACAGAAGTGGAATCCCCTTCCTATCCCAAAGGAAAACCTGCCCATTGCTTGGGGAGAGAGATTCAAACCCAAGCACAGCAATTCACTTACCTCAGGAGATACTGAGGCCAGGAGTGAAGTAAGAGAGATGGGAAAACAGGAAGAAAAAGTACAACTGCTTTGCTAAGAGAGGGAAGGCAGCAGGAGCAGACCCTGGTTGTATCCTGAGAAACGTGGCACACATTCCTCAGAGATTCCCAAGTGAGCAGGTGTGGAAGGAGAGGACAAGAACCGCCTCCACATTAACACAAATGTTAATTTGAGGCGAGGTGGACCCACAGACTTGCTCAAGGTCAGTGATGTCATCCACTGCAAAGCAGGAATGAGCTGAGGACTAGGGAAACCTGTTTCTGACACCCCACTTGAGAAGCAGGATGTCCCTCCAAGAGGACATTTGAGGGGTTTTGGAGGTACCTGAAAGAATGTTACAGAGAATTTCAGAAGAACTTCAGTCTACTGGACAAAATCAGCCTGGAGAATTTTGCTGCAAGGAGACAGAATGAGCCTTGTGCAAGGGCTGAAAATGTAACATCTCCTCAGACTCCTAAGTCCTGAAATTGTACAAAATGTGCCAAAAGTAACACAAGAACAAGCTCCCAAAATAATTCTGTAGGTACTCCTGGTACCTACTGCCCAGCAGTAAATCCACAGCTTGAAAATGGATAAAGAGGAGTATTTTCCAATCAAAGGCAGGCAGGAAGCCCAAGTGAAACCACAAAAGGGAACATGATGGGATGTTTTAAGACTGTGTGTCTGTGGCCTCTGCCACTGCAGCAGCTAAAATCACAGCTGAAGGCAGAAGTACTGCCTGCCAGAAACACATGACAGAAAGACAATGAAAATCCATAAACTGAGTGCAATTCTCCCAACCCCATCCCACTGCAGGTCAACTCAGCCAGTTAAATACTCTGGCTTTAGCTCACAAAATCTGGCTCTTGGGTCACTCTCACCCAGCTGATGAATCCATCTTACTCACCAGGCTGGCTCCTCACAAGCAAAAGTTTAACCTTTAAAACCAGTCCACAAATGTGATACTGGTACCTGTCCCCAGCTGAACTGGAGCCCCTTCCAAGCTGTACTGCCATGATTTTATCATGTGAACAGCACAGCTCTAAGCCTGGCACTGTTCTCACCCTGGTGATTTGGACACTAGAATGGAGTGGGGAAGTGGGATAAGCAAAGCAGCCACCACACAAACTGAGCTGAGAGTTGGGAATTCCCACTGCTGGACTCTCACAAAATCACAGAATGGTTTGAACTGGAGGCAACCTTAATGATCATCTAATTCCAAACCCCTGCCATGGGCAGGGATACCGCCCACTAGAAGGGAAAAAAAAACCCCAAAAACTTAGGTCCTGGCATGATACAGAGTAAAAGGGAATTCAGATTTCTGCCTGTCACTACAGCCACCTCTGGAAAAAGTCGTAGTCAGTATTTGGCAACACTGTGTACGTAAGTAAATAAGTACAAGGAGTAACTTATCTCAGAGTAGATTTTGGGATTACATTACTCAAACGTGAGCTGGATCAAGACACCAGTTATTAACCATCTTAAGACAGGCAGCAATAGCACATCAAAGACTTCCACCTTGCTGAAGAAGGAGGCTGAATCCCGTCCCTTCCACCCCACACTGAGGCAGGGACTGAGATGGCTCAGAGCTGTTGCAGGAACACTGCTCTCTCCACTCCCAAAAACATGGAGCTGCCCCTTGGGGGTCTTTTAATGCCATTAATGCCCTGTCAGGTGAGGTGGGTGAGCCACCAAGCCCTCCTCTGGGGGAAGGTGTTAGTCTGGAGGGGACAACAAGCACAGGTGGGAAATCAGAACCCAGAAAAAACTGTAAAGCTTGATATTGGAAGTGAGTGAAACAAGTTATTGTCCTGAGTCACTTCCTGACTCACAGATCCTGACACGGAGTTCCCTGGGCAGGACTGTACAGATGGGATTTCTCAGAACCCTCTCTCAGTGCAGTTGCTGCTCTGTCCCAGCTCCAGAGGTGACTGCTGCTCTGTCCCACAGCACACAGAGGCCACACAGGGGCCTGGACGTACCTTCTCCAACTTCCTGCAGTCTCGTTTTCCAGACGAACCCTCTTTATCTTCTGCATTAACTACTCAGAGAGCTGGGCAGGACAGGAAACTGGGGAGGAAGAGGGGAGAAAGGAGATTTCATACAACTGCTGGGCAAAAGCATCTTCCGTAGGTCACATTTCCAGCTGAGTGGGGAGGCACAAATAAATCCTTGGGTTTCATTCCTTGGTCCAAATCTGTTCTGTCAGCACAGCCTGGACTTGAACAGCCCTGATAAATCTGAGAGACTTCATCTGAACAACGAGGCTCAGTGAACTCTGTGGTGTGCCTCATTCATTCCCAGAAAATTCTTCTTAAAATCTGAGAATCTTGAGTACTGAACCTTTCTGTCATCCCCTTCCCAAAATCCTGGAATTCTTGCAAGTATCAGGTACTAAAAACTGATAAAACAGAGGTCTGGTCCATACACTTAGAGGGAAGAGTCAAACAAAGGACACACCATAAGGAGCCAGCCAGAGGGTCACAATCCCACCTGGGACATACAAACCACATTTATCTTCCAAGCCTGAATGCTGCTTCCCTGTGCCTCAGCCTGCTGCCACGAGGAACCCTGGCTCCCCACACCAATCTGTTCTCCAGGAGCACAGGAAGGTGCTTCTCTGCCCTCCTGTCTCCCCAAGTACAAAGATCTTTAGCTCTGAATCACAGACACACTCAAGACCCGCCACTGCCTTTTGTCGAGGCTCCTGCTCTCCCCAAACAGCCATTTCTCCACCAAAAGAGCACTGACAGGGGACCAGGAGAGACAAAGCATCACAAAGAAACTCCTCCACTGCAGAGGAGAGCAGGGAGGGAGGAAGCAGCAGCAGCATTCAGCAATTTAAGGGCAGTTTTTGATGCAGACATGAAGGGCAGCAATGCCCAGGAATGCTGAGTAACCTGGTCTGATCTCCCAGGTGACCCTGCCTTGAGCAGGGGTTGGACCAGAGACTTCCCAAAGTCCTGCCAGGCTCGGCTGTTCTGTGATTTCAATGATTCTGAGGAACACCTTAACCCTCACTGCACCCAGCCTAGATCACGCATTTCTCACAGGGAAGGAACAGTAAAATCTTGAACCAGGAAAAACAAAACTGAGCAAAATAGACAAAAGAGATCAGGAACCGGCGTGAATCATTTGGGAAGAGCCAACGGAACACAGGAACAGAGTCACCTACAGGAGCCCTTACAACGTGTCCCTGTCGTGGCCGGGAGCTTTAACATCTCCAAAAATTAAAGCAGCTGAGGCTGGGATAAACCGGTGGGGACTTCTCCAGAGAGGGACGAGCTGTGGCAAAGGCTGCCAGCAGCCCGTGTCCCTCTGCAGCTCTCGCCGGGAGCTCTGCCCTTGGTGCAGAGGAAAGGCCGGGATTTGGGGTAGCAGGAGAGGGGGAATGCCCGGGGATGGAGCATCCTGTGCCCATGTCCCCTCTTTCCCGTGGGAGAGGAGCGAGCAGCCCCTCACCCACCCGGGCTGAGCCGGAGGGGACACGGGACCCCCTCCAAGGGCAGGGGGTGCCCCCCTCACCCCATCCATGGGCGGCATATGGGGTGAGTGAACTGCAAACCACCCCCTGAGGGCCAGGCCTGCGGGTGAACCCGGGCGAGCAAACGCCCCCCGGGGCAAGGAGAGGCGGCCGCCATCCCCAGGGGACAAACAGCCCCGGGAAGGGGGCGAACACCGCACCCAGCCCAGGGCAGCGGGCACGCGGCCCACCGAGCGGGCAAGCGCTCCCCGCCCGGCTCAGCCGCCCCTCACAGGCGCGGGCCCCACCCAGCNGGGGGGAGATGCCTGCGGGAGTACGGAGCTGTTACAAAATGACACAGAATATGTTAGGAAAAGGTCACTCCTCTGAGGTCATGGAGTCCAGCGTGTGACAGATAGTCACCTTGTCATCCAAACCATGGAGCTAAGTCTGTACTTAAACACCTCCAGGGACGGTGAGTCTGCCGCCTCTTTGGGCAGTCTGTTGCAATGATGACGGTGGGCACAGAGAGAGTTGAGGCTGATACAGGGTAGAAAAAGCACGGAGAGAAGATTCTTCCTCGCCCTCAGAGATCGGCCCCAAATTCAGCGTTTATCGCCGTCGTGGGGCGGCTGTGGAGCCGTTCTCACCTTTCGTTGTGCTTTACCCCCTGTTCCAGGAGAGTGGTTGGGTCCCGCTGGGTGATGCTGCTGAGGGAAGGCGGGAGGAGCGGTGTCAGCGGGCGTTGGTGGTATAGTGGTTAGCATAGCTGCCTTCCAAGCAGTTGACCCGGGTTCGATTCCCGGCCAACGCAACTTCGCTTTTGTCTTCCTCGTATTATTTTTTTCCCCCCGTTCCTCACCGATCCCAACCGAATTGAGATGCACCGGCACGCGGAGCGCCTGCCCGGCTGCGCTTTGCCCGCTTGAGCCCCGGCGGGAGGCGAGCGCTGGCCAGCGATGGGGCGCATGGTGCCGGTTACTCGCGGTGGAGGCCCCGAGTCGTCATTAGACGGCGGGGAAATAAATAAATAACTCCGAATTAAAAAAAAAAACCAAACCAAAAACTGAAGCCCCTCCAAACAAAAACAAACAAACAAACCCCCCCAAAAAAACCAAAACGAAATGATAGAGAAAAACAGGTGTTTCCGCCCGGGATCGAACCGGGGACCTTTCGCGTGTGAGGCGAACGTGATAACCGCTACACTACGGAAACTCGCTACGAGCAGCGCTCTCGGGCGGTGGCCCATGTTCCCGCCATGGCGGCTGAGGGGACGCGGGTTTCCCTCACTCTAACTTCAAAATAAACCTCCCGCAAACCCCCAGAAACGCCGCGCGGGACTCCCACAGATTATCATCACTGACTAATTGGCGTTCCCAGAGTCCCGCTGGTCTCAGGAGGCGGCTGAGGTGCGTGTCCCGGGCAGTGTTTCGGGGGTCCCCTCAGAGACGACACAGCCCCACAGGGAGGTTCCCGCTGAGGGGGCGCAGGGCGCTGCTGAAGAAATGTCTCTTTTCCTAAGGCAGCTGCCACCAGATGTCGGTAGAATAGTGGCGACAGGGAGTGGAGCTCCCTGGAGAGCCGCCCGGGAGGGACAGGACCCACCTGGCCCAGGGGACAGGGGCTGGAAGAGGAATGGCCCCCAAGGACAGACCTGTTGACAACCACAGATTCACAAGATGCCAGACTGGTTTGAATTGGAAGAACTTTAAATCTCATTTCATTCCACCCTCTGCCATGGGCAGGGAACTGTCCCAGGATACTCCAAATCTCATCCAACCTGGCCTTGGGCACATCCAGGGATCCAGGGGTAGCCACAGCTGCTCTGGGAATTCCATTCCAGGGCCTCAACACCTTCAGTCAAGAGCTGACAATCCCAGATAGTTCTAAATTTGTTCCTTTTACCCTACCACAATGTTAACAACTTAATGGCAATCTTCTTTTTGGTAAAACCTCAGCCCTTGGAATCAGGTGGTAACATGAGAATTATGTTTTCCTGTTTTGTTTTGGTTTGGTTTTGTG
>VXAX01006712.1:17772-30593 GCA_013399835.1 Leptocoma aspasia | reverse complement strand
TTTTTTTTTTTTTTTTTTTTTGTTGAAGTGTATTTTATGCTCTGCTGGCTGCAGAGAAAAGCTTAGAAAGGAGAAATGAATCATAAACCCAGATGAAAGCAAAAAGAACCTCACTTTCAATAACACTTGCTCTTAATAAAATTATCTACTTTTAATTTTACAATTTAATTTTACAATTTTGTAGCTGATCTTTCGATTTGGGGCCAAAAGGGGTAGAGAAGAGGTTGTCACATGTCCTTTAACTCCAGGGCTTGCCAGTGCTTTATTCTGATCTGATTTATGATAAGGATTATAATGTTACATCCAGGTCCGTGACAAACCCGGTGTCTCGGGACTTGTTTGCTTCGTGTCGTTGTTAAACATCCTGGAATGAAATCCTTTTTGCCTGCAGCTGGCAGAGCTGCAGAGAGGACTGGTTACAACCTTTGCACCGAGCCTCAGCAGAGGGTGCTGGGGCAGAGCTGATCAATAGCTGGGGGCAAGGTCCCCTCCCTCGAGCAGGGGGAAGCGGCTCTGTGAGTGACCCAGGACCATCCATGGGAAGATTCAAACGCTTTGGGTTTTGTTTTCCTCTGCAGTTCTCTTCCAGCCTGGCGATGGGTGGAGAGAGGAGCCGCAGAACAGGCAGCGCCAGGGAGGAAGCTTTTGGAAGGTACCTGTGGGAGGCAGAGGCAGGAATTCCGTGAAAGACGTCGTGCTGTCGGTGTGAACTCCCAAAGGCACCCGGATCCCGCGGTGGTGCCTGGTTCTGGCAGCGCCACACCGAGCCGTGGGCTCTGGATGCTCCTCGCGTGGGCAGCGCTGGCTTTGGGTGCGCGGACAAAGCCCCCTCTGCCCGCTGGTTCCTGCTTGCTGGAATGGCTCCCGGGGATGTTCTGGCTTTTCTGACAAAGATCAGGGACGGCTCAAACTTTGCAAAGATCCTACAGCATTCTCCCCTTCCAGCCCCTGACCTATCCCAGCTCCTCCGCTTCCCACCCGTGTGGCACTGCTGGGTGTGGGAGCCCCCTGTCCTCACCCGCTCCCCGCGGACGGTCCCAGAGCACGAGAAAGGGCTGTGGCAGGGAAAAAAGAGCCCGGGGGCTTATTTGGAGGTGAAGACTGGATATTCTCTTCTATTATCACCAGCATCTGCCCTTTCTGGGCGAGGAGCCCTCCCCCAGCTCTCACCGACGGCCCTGCCCGGCTTTGTTTCCGTGACACGCTGCGCTGGCTGCACGGTCCCATTCACCCCTTTTCCTCCTTCCACTCCCAAAGCCTGCGTGGCTGTTCCGAGAGGGGAGCTGGAAGCACGGTGGAGCAGGAGAGCTGACAATCAGGGCCGGGAGACAACGCTGCCGTGCACAATACCCCCCCAATTAGCCATTCATTTCTTCTGCCTCTGAAACGGGGAGCACAGCCCTTGTGCTGGGAGATAAAACAAGAACGGCTTCAATAGCACTGATTTAAATTAGGTCAGGCTGGCTTTTGTGTGGCAGGGACCACACAATAGCTGTCACACGACGGCGGAGGGGAGCAGCATAAAGGAAAGGAGGCCAAGCAAGTGGCACAGATGCTGGGAGTCGGTGGGTGCTGGGACATCGGGGGATGCGTGCGTGGGGACAGTGGAGGGGCAGACACTCACCCAGCACGTGATGCTGAGGCATAAAAGGGGTGGCATGGTCAGCAGGGGACAGAGAGGTCACACACTGCCTGGGCAGAAACAAGCTCTGCCACACCACAGCCATGTGCCCCTGGGAAATCGGTTTTTAGCCGTAACTGGTTATGAGACAAAGGAGTGACAAGTATTGAACTCATCAGAACAAGAAGGATATTGAGGGGCTGGAGTGTGTCCAGGGAAGGGAACAAAGCTGGGGAAGGGTCTGGAGCACCAGGAGCAGCTGAGGGAGCTGAGAGGGCTCAGCCTGGAGAAAAGGAGGCTCAGGGTGGACCTTCCTGATTGTTGGGGTGTCCTGTGCAGGGCATGGAGTTGGACTGATGACCCTTTGGGGACCCTTCTGACTCAGGGTATTCCATGGTTCCATGACCTGAGTTGCAATTCCCAGTGTTGTCCAATTTCTTTCCCCTCATAAGTTCCCCAAAAGTCCATGCCTGGCCTGAGCACCTGGTGTGCAGTAATATCCTACACTGGCTTCTTTACAGATGGGTGTGTTTGGGGAAATACCAGCAACTCCCTCAAAATGATCTCTTAACTCAGGTTCTCAAAGCCCATTCAAGTGTCTGCCTTCAGAGAGAGGTCCTGGGGAGAGTTTTCCAGGAGGATGTGAACACTGGAGCCTTGTCCCAGTTCTTCCCCTAGTTTCATTAATATCCTTGTTGCTGTTTTTACAGTGGCAATGCAGATGTTCATGTTTATCTGGCCATGGGAGGACACGAGAGCAGCATGCTCAGAGCTATCAGCAAGAGCCTGATCTTTTCAGCAAGCTGTTGTCATGGTCTAAATGAATTTATCCAGGTAAATCCATATGCAAAGGAAGGGCAGGTAAGTTTAAAAATAAGAGTCCACCCCTTCAAGTCTCCCAGGAATAAATGAATGGTCTTTTGTGTGCCAGATTGGACTTTTACAGGTGCCACTTTGCTACAGTTGGGCCAAAATCCAGTGGGGGAAATTATAGGTGTGGAAAAGTGGAAAGACATAATCAGCCACTTAATTCAGTCTTTTTGGAAGGACAGCTTGATATTCTTTTGCAGTTGCAAGAAAAAGCTGTAAACAGAAAACAATACTTAAGAAAAATGTTAATTGTATTACAAAGTCATAATTTGCATGCTAAAATTGCAAATGTTATAATTTCTACTACTGATAGTGAAAAAGTAGGTGAGCCAAAGCACTGAGTGTGCCAGCCAGTGCCAAAAGGAGGAAACTAGGTTAAGCTGAAGTATCAGTTGTTCCTATTGCCCTTCATTTGTTTGTTCACACATGAATAATTTTTTTTTTTTAATACAAGACAGCTTAGAGCTACTCTGGGCCATCAGCTACAATGGCCTACATAATTCCCAGGCTGATTTAAACACACTGCTTCCCATGGGCACACACAGGCAGCAGAATATTCAGTGGCCACCAGCTGATATTAGAAAGACAGGCACTAAAAATAAGTTGTCCTTTTTTACCAGTAAGTGTAATTAAGCACTGAAATAGTGCCTGTTGTAGGGAGGTGGCCCCAAAGGCACGGAGCCAAAACAAGACATGTTGTTAAAAGGTATGTTCCCTTCAGCAGATGGTCAGAGCTCTGATGCATGAAGCACCCAGTGAAATTATCCACCCAGTTCCTGTAGGAAGCCCGTCTGGAGCAACCATAATAGCCCTAATTTCTCTCAAAATACAAATATATGGTTGCTAGTTTTCACTGCTTTACAGCTATACTATTTGATGTATTTTTAGCTGTTTAAGTTGTGAGAACACAACGAAAACAGCAACAGCCCACTTTGGTTTGCATTATGATTTACTTTCTAAAGCCTACACTGCAGTGGAGACTGGAGGTGTCCAGGTACCAAAAGCAGTTTAACTGTGGTAGCACAAAAGTGTGTTGTCTGTCAGGGGAGGGTGAGGTGGAATATCAGGAAAAGGTTGCTCCCCCAGAGGGTGGTGGGCACTGCCCAGGCTCCCCAGGGAATGGGCACAACCCCAAGGCTGCCAGAGCTCCAGGAGTGTTTGGACAACACTCTGTCCCTGCATGCGGGGTGACCCAGAGGCAGGAGAGGCAGGAGTCCAGCTCTTGTTGACAGCTTAGGCGTGTGACCATTGTGGGTTCCAAACAAGAAGACATAAAAGCTATATCTGATCATGTTATTAGTGCAGATATCCGTATATATAAATAAATCAGAATGATACAATTATGTGTATATAGGTAGAGATCGTTATTCTCCAGCAAATGGCATCATCTAGGATGCTCCTGACTTGTGACTGTGTAAATCCCAGTATTCCTGAGATGGCCTCTATAACCTGAAATGCTCATTGGAGTCCTTCAGCTCTCCAACAACCCAAAATCCACTGCAGAAAATAATATGTTCTGCAGAAGATTGGTTCATTCCCTGAATATTTATTTGCTGGTTTGGGCTGGGGTATTTTTCTATTCTTATTACTACTATTATTTGTTTTGTTTATTATTTCTCCCTTTATCAGCTCCAGCTGAGACAGGGGAGGGTGGGAGGCGGGTTTTGTTCCTCTGGAGATAACAGGAGGCTGTGCCTGTGCAGCCATGGTGACAAGATCCAGGGCGCTTTCTGCCTTCCAAGCAATTTGCTCCCCACCCCTGGCTCCCAAGTAAAAGTGGGGCAGAGATAGAAAGGAGCTTTTGTTTCTCAAGTGCTTCAGCTGTTACTTCTAATTAAGCGAAGAGCTCCAGTGCCTTCCCACTCCCCAGCCGAAGAAGGATGGAGTTGGGGCAAAAGGAGAGCCAAGAGGCTGTGGCAGCTCTCCTCCTTCCAGCTGCAGCCTGGCTGGGTGACCTGTGCCATCCCAGTGCCTCAGATTCCCTGGCTGCAGGGGGGAAGAAATGAGAGAGCCCGAGCCCAGCATGAGGCCAGATGGAAACGACCACCCCGCTGTTCAAGGTGTTATTATCGGTTTAGTGCAATATGTTCCCAGCTTCCCAGACATGCTGACTATCAGCAAATTGCTCTTTCCTTCTCCAGCTTTCCCTGGATGCCATCCCCTTCTCTCTGAGATGCCAGCCCCTGCCCTGAGGTCTAACAGCATTTCTCCAGCCTCCCCAGTGTGCCTCTTTTTAACCCCTGCTGGCATCACCGGGATGTGCTGCAGGAGCCAGGTGAAGTGTCAACAGCCAGGGATTGGGCAGGTGGCCTTGGCACAGCCAGGTGGGGTCTGTGGGACCAGGAGAGTGGTGTGGGCAGAGGGCAGAGCTGTGACAGCTGTGAACCACACAGCCCCTGGCCAGCTCTGCAACAGGGAGCACAGACTGTTCCACAGCACTGCACGAACATGGGAAGGACTGCCAAGAGGAAAAGAGGGTGGAGATGTGGCGAGAGAGAGAGAGAGAAAAAAAAAAAAGACTGTAGGGAATAGGAACGCTCAGGAATCCAACAGCCCACTCAAGGTCCAAGCCCTAGCTCAGCTCTGGAAGTTTGCCACCAAGGACTGAAGGAGCCCTTCAGGTCATGGCTGCTCCCCTGTGCCTCTGCACCCACTGAACTCTGTTGGATCTCTTCAGCCTGGGATCTCACAGGGAGAAGTTTAGGGCTTCACTTGGAAACAGATGGTCTCCCTCTTGGGCCCCATCTGCCAGGCAACACTGGAGCAGTTGGTCTCTGCAGTGCTGAGCAGAATCTTGTTTACTTTCCCCTCCCATCCCCAAGGTGATCGTGGGGCAACCCAGGCCTTCTGTTTCAGCCCAGATTTCCAGGAACAGCCAGGGACTCCAAGGTGCAGGAGTGTAACCCAAGAGCAAGAGAGGGCACATGGCATCGGCCAGCCCTGATCTCTGTCACTGTTCAGCCATGGAGAGATGGAGCAGCACCTGGCAGCTGCCCCTCTTCCCCTCTCAGGACACAAGGAGTCTCCATCCATCAGGGATGCAGGGAAGTGTCTCCTGGCAGCATTAAGCACACACAAAAATAGCAGGTGAGACCAGCTCTCCTTGAGCAGCACCAGCCAAGATTGCTGCAGCATGCCTGATAAAAGAACTTTACTTCTTCTTCTCTGGGTTCTGCTGCAACTCTGTGTCAAGGACTGGAGAATATCATCCATCCATGTTTTCCAGAGACCTTGGCCCCAGCAGCCAGCGCAGCGAGGTCCCGCTCTCTCAGATTGCCAGGTTAGGCAGTCAGTGCTCTAATGGTGCTCGCTGAGCAGAGGGCACGGAGCACCACTTTATCCCTCCCCTGAGGGTTCCCATCCAGCCGGGATGCTGCTGGTGGCAGCTCTGCACTAATCAGCCCCGAGGCAGGAAGTGGAAACTTTCTGCTTGCAACCACTTAGTTTCATTAGAAGCATCACAAGAGAAAACAGGGCCTCAGGTGGGGCAGGGAGAGGCAGGAGGTGGGGAGAGGGGTTTGCAGCCTGTTTGTCGTGGCACTTGGCACGGCAGCTTCAGCTGGAAAGAGGCAGAGACAGCCTGGAGCTGGGGCTGTCACCCACACTGGTCAGAGCGCTGGAGGTCGTGCAGCTGGGTGAAGTGATTGTTGCAGGGTGTATTATCCCTATCGCTGCAAAGAATTTCTCCCCATGTCTAGCCTAAATCTTCCTTGTTCAACACAAACATGGTACTGTTCAGAAGTGGAATATTAAGGGCTGGAGTCGCTGCCTAATCATGTATTGATTTCAGTGGAGCTGAGCTCGATGAGAGGAGTCTGCCCGGCCTTGCTCCATCCCCCTTGCGCCCCAGGAGAATGTTTTGTGTGAGACTAAATGCCTCTGTAAGTGCCTCTCAGCTCCCTGCTCATTGAGAGCTGTTCTGCACAGACACATTGGAGCAGGGAGGGCGCAGGATCCTGGAATCACATTTCCTTTTGGCAGCCTCAGTCTCCCTGGGCAGTGTGCATGGTGGGGCTGTCAGCTCTCCTGAGCAGGACTAAGAGCCCAGCCAGGCAGGAATTGTGCCACCACCAGCAGCCCTCTACTCCTTGCCTCCCATTTCACTCATGTCCTCACCAAGAGCAGAAATAAACTCAACTGCTCACCTCTAAGTCTGATTTCCCTGCTTACATTTTTCACTAAGCCAGCTCAAATAAAGCAACACATTCAGGAATTGGATTTGATGATCCATGTGGGGCCCTTCCAATGCAGGATATTCTACATTCTGTGCACCCTGATGACTTTGGGAGAGCTCCATGGCAGGGACAGAGCTGGCAGGATAAATTTAAGACAGGAAAAAGTGACCAGAAGAACGGAGCTCAGATTCCTGAAGTCTTATTAATGAAAAAGTATTGCCCCTTGTTCCTGGTTTGTGCCTCCTTTGTGAACACAGATGTTCTATTACTCCCACGTGGATGAGCACTTGTTTTCATGTGAGCTCCTGTCCATCTTCCAGTTAAAGGGTTCGTTTGTTAGCCTTGGAGATTTCAGCAGCAATAATCCTGTTTGGAGACACCCACGCAGCTCTGCAGGAGCTCTGCCCTGGGATGGAGAGGAGCTGGGTCAGGGAATGCAGCAGCCAGAAGATGGAGCAGCTTGGCTCCTCAGCACAGAACAGGAGCAGGCTCGGGAGAGAAAGGCCAGGCCCTTACAGGGCTCTTGTCCCTGATGGAACAGATGTGGCAGCTGCTTTGTGCCACAACCACTGTGTGTTTGCAGAGCGGCCAAAGGACTCCCCGGGCTGTGCCTCGGGCTGGCACATGGGGCCTTCCATTTTCCTCAAGGGCTCTCGAGGAAGAGCTCATTGTACCTGCTCGGAATTAATTCTGCCAGTCCCCAGCCTGCTCGTGGACTCCCCGTGCTGGAGTTCAAGACATGCATCAACAGCTCCATCCTAGGATATCAACAGCCAGGACCTGATCCTAGTGAAGACCACACAAACCTGACTTGCAGCCTCCAGGAATTGGATTTTCCAAGTCTCCCTGCAGCAGCTGCTGGCTGACAGCTTTGTCCCATTCCCTGGTTGCACAGCCCTTGTTCCTCCAAGCCCAAGGATCCCCCTTTGTGCTCCATCAGCTGGAAGTGCTGCTCTGTTTGGAGCTACCTCAGAACTGCTGGCACAACAGAGCTGTTTTGGTTCTGGCTGAGCACTCGGCATCTGAGCTCTCATGTGGTTGAAGCCCATTTTTTTGCAAGAATGAAAACAGTGGATTAATGAGCTGCTTGTGGCTAATGTGCAGGGTTTCTCAGAACTGGTGCTATTAGAGCCCAGCGTCATGTAGGAGGTAAATGGCAGCACACGGTGAATAAAGCAGTGATATAATAGGTTTAAGTAGTCCATTTCCCTTTGGAGTGTTACTGATAACAGGCCCAAATGCATACAAGACCATTCCCTTAATGAATAAGACTGCTCTCTAGCAGAGCACGCACTGCAGCGCCTCACAAGGGGTTTATTTTCCATCATTTTCATCCAAAACAAGGCTTGGCTGTTTGAGTTGGAGTGGGGTGCAGGGAGGACTATAAACATGGTCAGACTGCTCCACGGGAGACAGGTCTTATCCCAGAGTGCTGGCCCTGGATGTAACCAGAGGAAGATACTCAGGACAGGTCACAAGGGTGTATAAAGAATAAGGCTTCTCCCACCCACACTTTTGTAGCTTCCAGCAATCTGTGGGGTCTGCTTGGACATTGCATCCAAACTATTAAGTTTAATCATCACTGATAGACCAAACCTCCATAATCTTGTCTAAAACCTTTTGAACCTATTTGTATTTTCAGGCTACAAGATATCCTGTGGCAAACGACCTCCAAAATTTAATTATGTGCTGTGTAGAAAAGCAATTCTTTTTGTTTGTTTTAAACCGGCCTGGTAATTTCACTGGGGTACTGACTCCTGGTGTTGTGAGAAACAGCATCTAAAATACCTGAGGGAAGTAGAATCCCAGATTTTATTGGAAGGGCATGTGATTATGACTTCTATGTGTTAAAAGCACTTCTGAAAACGTAGCATAGGTTCTACTTTTAATGCTTGTGGAAATATTGCCTCCAGTGCTCTTGTTTGCTCTTCAGCTTGTTTTTATTTATTTCATTTTTTCCCCTTAACCTCTCTTTACAAGCTGCCCTAGTCCCTGACAGATCCAGTTCTCAAGCTCCTTGTTTACTCTGTTTGCATGGGCTTTATTTTTTACAATATTCTCCTTTTAAGTGCTGCAGCAGCTGAGCGTCTCTTGCGGGAGCTGTGAGCACAAACCCCACCAAGGACAGGCACACGCCTCGGAGCGACCTCTTCGTCCTCATTATGTTTGTGATGGTCTCAATGTCACCAGTTCAAGCACAGGCACACGGGGTTCAATACAGCACCGAGATAAAGGCAGGAGACTCATCCCCACTCCCCCGAGGCGTGAGCGACCCTGCCGCTCCTTGATTGTGGCTCTGGCAGACACCTCATTAAAAGTGGGTTATTCCACACAACCACCCCCTTGTCCTTTCGCAGGCGTAATCTGAGCGTGGAGGGAGAGCTCAGCCCCACACCAGCGTGTCTGAGTCTGTCCAGACCTCGACCCTAACGAGCTGCTGTTCATTTGTAGCCGTCTCTGCCCTTCTGGAGCTGTACTTTCCTGGTGCATCCTTCACTTACACTGTCTCACAGGCAGTTTTGATCGTGCCTCCAGCTCCTAGAATGAAAATTAACATTACCCAAACCAAATTCAGGACACTCCTCTTGCAAATCCTTTGGTCTTAGTCCAAATAACATTTCCCCTCAGTCGGATCCACCTCCTGCATGAAACATTCCCATGTATAACTAAGTTAACAGGTAGAGAGGAACCAGACTCTGAATCTTTCCCTTCCCATCATGTAAATGGTTCAGTGGAACGTGTCCCTGCCCGTGGCAGGGGATGGACCTGCGTGATCTTAAAGGTCCCTTCCAACCCAAACCACTCTGTGATCCTCTGTCCTGCAGCCCCCTCCTGCTGTGCCCAAAGCTGTGGTTCTGAGTACTGCAGAGAGCTTTGCAGAGACTGCCCGTGCCTCAGTTTCCCTTTGCACTGGAAGGTCTGTAGGTAGGTTTGGCAGTACTGAGTTAACAGCTGGACTCAGTGACATTAGAGGTTGGACTCAGTGATATCAGAGGTCTTTTCCGACTCAAACTTGCGTGTGGTTCTCTGGTGTGTGCGAACAGGCGGGGATTCCAGCAGCTGTGCGGTGCTCAGAGCGAGATGCCTGCAGGTAGCACGGGAGGGACTGCGCAGGGAGGTGCGAGGAGCTGCTGTGCCTGGAGGCTGCCACGCCTGCGTGTGGGCAGAACTCCAGCTGCATGTGCGGGGAAAGGGGTTTGGGGGAGGGAGAGGAGATTACGTGGGAGCTCTGTGCCAGCCTGCAAAGGATGCAGGTAGGCTGGAGCCGCGCGTGCAGCGGTGGAAAGCTTCCACCGAGGCCTCTGTGATTGTAAGAGACTTTTTAAACACGCCTCAGGAAAAGGGGTCTCAAACGTGTCCTCGAGCTCCTCTGTGCAGAAGTCCCAGCAGCGTCTCTGCTCTGGAGCTGTTGCTGACTTTGATGTGCTTTGCTCGGATGGGCGTGTGTGGGTGCGCGGGCTGGGAGGGCTGAGCCAAAGGCAGCTCACGGCTCGGGGAGCCCAGCACGCACTGCAGGGCTCTGCCCGAGCCGCTCCGCCAGGAACATCACCGAATTCCACGCGAGTGCTTTCTATTCCGGGTGTCTCTCCGCACACCTTTGCTCCCGTCTTCTGTCCGGCTGGCGTCAGGCCCTCGGGACCAAACCGCGGCTCTCCCGCACTTGTTGAGGAGCATCGGCAGGAGAGGGAGCGGTTCCCTTGGAAACCTCTGGATGCCCAGCAACAAGTCGCTGACAGCTGCCATGTGACCAGGTGCATTAATCAGAAATGTTGTATGAATCAGGTCAGATGGGGCCGAAGTCCAGCGCGCTCCCCCTCCGCTCCACTGCTAATTACTGAGCCGCGAGGGCTGCTCCGAGTACGGGGTGGAAAACAACTCAAAATAATTAAATCAAACAGTGACCTTTCTTGTCGTGGATTCTAAGTTCACCCCAGACTTTCTCCATGAAAAAAAAAAAAATCTGTCTGATCCCCTCTTCCACTGAAAAAAATCTTGAATGCAAATGAGAGAGGCAGAGGAGTCTCCCGAGGTGGAAAAGCCAGGGAGAATGAATGTGCCATGGACACAGAGAGTTCCCAGCTCTCTACTCAAAATAAACCAAACATTTCAAATGAATCTTTTGAATAAGTAGATCAGGCTTGAGACAGTTTGGGCTGGACAGGTACAGCTCATGTTCATCACTTGGATCCCTTTGAAAATCGTATTTCTGAAGACTCAACTGAATTTGCTGGCCAGCATCACCAGTTAGGATGCAGGGGAAGGACTTGAGTCCAAAGTCCTGCCCAACAGCCCTAAAAGAAGAGGCTGCAGCTCTCAGGAAAACAGGCAGTGCCTGTGCATGTCTCATCCCTTGTGAACTGCTGCAAAATGGCTGTTCTTTGTAGATACAGAGACCTGGAGCCCCTCTGCTCTGGAGCCAGGCTGGGAGAATTGGGGCTGTTCCCTTACTCTGGGTTTCCTTTCTAGTATCTTCTAGGATCTTCTGAGGGAATTAGGTATCCAAGGACTTGGGCACCCCTCAGCATTTTCCGTAAGATGTTGTTTACATCTTCAGTGCTCATTCTTTTCATATTTCCCCCAAATTTCTGCTTTGCCTGGACAAAGTGAGAGCAATGGCTTCCAGATTTGTCTCCTGAAGGAAAATCTCTCGCAGACGCACGTCCAAGGTCAGGCACCAGCAAGGCTGTAACGTCTTCTCTTACCCCAACACCAATCTACGTTTTTTGTGCTGTGACTAATGCATGGCAAGGTCATCAGGTCCTGCCAGGCTCATGCCCTGCTGCAGGGTTTGAGCCTCCCAGGCTGCTCACTGATTTGTGTCACCCACAGATACATTCTGCCCCAAACCAGCTTTTATCTCAGGCAAAACAACGCTTTTTATCCATGGCTGGGCAGGGCCTGGGCTGGCATAAGCCAGGCAAAGGATTTGGCCCGTGATCCATGGTAGTGGGGGAAAACAAACAAACAAAAAGACTTGGAAACAGAGCACCTGGCTTTATTGTAATCGCTCTGTAATTTGAATAGCATCCAGTGCCACTTGAAAATGGGCTCCTTCATGTCATCTGCTCTTACTTACAGGTCTTAAGAGCCCCATATTTACCCACAGGGATCCATTTGTAGCAGAAGTTTCCCAAATCAGACCTGAATGTGGGTCTCAAGTACTACCCAGAGATCTCAAGTATTACCCAGACCAAGCCTTCAACTCTGGACCATTTTGATTTCTATCTAATTAATGTTGCCACCAATTATTATTTTTCCTTTGGTATCATGTAGTAACACATCCCCTGCACAGGATATACCAGAAGACAAAGCTTTACTCAACAGACTGGCCATCTAGGGTAACTTAGGGCAGTCTTGAAAAATTTGTGTCTGCAACCTGTGTGTTTTCCTTCTTAGAGGTGCAACTCAAACCCATCCCTGCTGACATCCCCAGTCAAACCCAGGAACATGAGTGTCTCTGGAGATGAGGGTTAGGAAATAAATTTGTTCTCAGTGCTGAATGCCGTGCTCCTTGGCACACTTGAGGGAATAGTTGCCTGACCTCCTTGCTCTGGAAACAGGAGAGGTCCTAACGGATTCCAGGTACTCAGACCTGGGCTGTCTTTCAGTTCTGTGTGTCTGGGAAGAAATGGAGGGTTGGGGTTTGTGCCAGCACCGAAAACAGGATGATAAGGGCTGAAGCTTGGCTTGTCCATTGGAGTGGGAAAGCAGAGGGTACGAGCCCCCAGGCCGAGGGACACTGCGGCGGGACGGAGAGGACAGGCTGGTGGCGTTTGGTCCTGGGGACTCCGGAGCGAGTGACCCGCACAAAGCAAAGCTTCCGTGCTCACGCTGTAGCCAGGTGGGCTCTCCCTGCTGGCTGTCCCCGCTGTTCCTCCTCGCAGGGAGAGCTCGGAGCGCGCTCCGCCGGCGCTGCCCCGTTTCCAGGGCCCGCCGCTCCCCGGACGGACCTGTTGCCGTGCGGCCCCGCCGCCGAGCTCCGGTGAGACTCTTACACTGAAGGCGGGCGGTCCCATGATGTAATGCTGCCGCAGCTGCCCGGAGCGGCCGCTGCCGTTGGCCGAGGCGCGGAGTCCCCGCCCGGGCGCTCCGCCCGCCGCCCCCCCGGCGGGCCATAAAAGCCCCGGGGCAGAGGCAGGGCAGCGTCCCCCGCC
>VXAX01006712.1:0-17671 GCA_013399835.1 Leptocoma aspasia | reverse complement strand
CCGGGGGAGCCGCCCCCGCCTCTGCCGGGCGGCTGCTCCGGGCAGGGACCCGGCGGGGAGCGCTCGGGGGGAGGCGCCGCTCTCCCCCGGCCCCGGGGGCAGCCGGGGCGGTCCCGGGGAGATCCCGAGCGGATCCCGGCGGCGGGGCCGCGGATCAGCACCACGGACAGCGGCCGGCGGCGCCTCCCAGGCGGGGCTGGACCGGGATGCGAGCCCGGCACCGGGAACCGGCACCGCGCACCGGCGGGTGCGGGCAGCACTCTCCCGGGACATCGCCGCCCACCCAGAGCCACCGAGGCGGCGCTGGATGTTCGCCGGGGCCGGGGTGAGTGCAGCCCGGAGGCGTGTCTGCGGGAGAGGGGAGGCGGGAGAGCGGCAAAGGGGAGCGGCACGGCCCGGTTACCTGCCCGCAGGTGCCCGGTACCGGACAGGGATGCCCGGGTCGCGTCCCCACCCGCCCTGCCCGACACCNNTGCCCGACACGGACACACGGGCCGGGAGCCCGCGGGGGGGACTCGGGGTCTGGCCGAGAGCCAAGGGCTGGATGAGGTGGGAACGGACATTGGGATGGATGCCTTTTCCAAACATCCCTGCCGGCCTCAGGTAAGACACACTCACAGCCTCGGGTAGGGCAGGGAATTTCGTTCCCAAATGAAAACATTTGGGAAGCACGGAATGATTACGTGAATCCAAATGTAACCTGCACTTCCCTTCTACTCAACGTCAAAGCTTTATGTTGGAGAACCCAACACCTGTGTTGAAAATGTGTCTGACTGGTAGTTCATGTGTAAAGTTGCTCTTAAAATTCCCTAGTTTGTAGGAGAAACAGGACATTTCACCAAGATACTGTTGGGAGATGATGCTTCATGAACAGTTATTTGAAATTATTTTTCCTCCATGGCTGATTCTATCTGATTACTCAAAATCTGCCTTGCAGTAGTGGCACACTTTGGGTCCATTGACAGATTGTGTTATATTGAAGTGCTTGATGGCTAAATCTGGGGGGAAGCATTTCCCAAAATGCTTCCCCCCAGAGAAAAAAAAATTAAAAATGGAGTGTGATCAAATTAAACAAAGTGGATGGTTTTTGTTTTAAATTTTGACAAAATTAAAACAACAAAGTATTTATCTCTGGTTCAAGCTGAAATAAAACATTTTTTTTCTTTTTAGATTATTAAACCAAGTATCTAATAGAGAAAATAAAAAAGATAAAACGTTCAAGTGTTTGAGCACTTTGGAAATGAAGGATTTCACAGAGCTATTGCCAGCTGAAGTGATTGTTTTATCTCCATTTTTGGAAGCTGGGATATTCCCTGAATGAATCCTTGTTCATTGGAAATTCTCCCCCAGCTCTGCTAAATGTGTGTTTAAACACTTTGCTGAACAGAGGCTCAAGGTGATTTAGTCCAGGCTCAGCCTGGCCACATCTCCTGTGCTTACACTTGTATTTTTCCTGAGTGATGTTGGTCTCTGAGAGGAAAAGGAAACAAGCTGCTCTCCATTTTAAGGAAACTCCTATTTGTTACTTCAGAATTAAATATTTTGGGGGCAAAAAAGAAGAAAACCACTTGAAAAGAAAGTTATTTCCTTTCAGGCCTTGAATATCCACACAGCCTTTAGACAGAGAACAAAGTAAGGGTGGTAATGTTTCCCTATGGAACTGGAGTGGAGAGATAGCTTTGTTATCTCTCTGTAAATCTTTTAACATCTCCCATCAGTTCTGTGTGCACACAGTGACTCTGATCTGTCCTGAATGCAACAACTGCTGAGGTTCAGTCTGGGCAGTGCCTTCTCTCTGCCAACACCAATATCAGGCTTTTCTCCTTGAAGTTCAGCTGTAAAATAAGCAAAAAAAATCCCATATTCTTCACCTCCTGCCCCAAAAAAGCCATGCAGAAGAAGCCAGAAAATTATATTGCACCAAATACCTATTCCTGCTTTTATGGGTTTATCTCCACATTCTGGGAAACTGCCTAATCAGATTTCATATTTAATATAAAAAATAGTAGAACAGATGATATCATATCCTCAAAGCTAACTAAATTTTGTATTGTGCAGTCTTGCTTAATCAAAGTTGCATTTCCATTTGTTCAGGGCATATTTTGTCACTTTTTTTTTTACTGGCAATTTTCTGTAGATCTCATAGATGGATCCAACCCAGAGGTCTCTGAAGAACAGGGGACTCAGGGTAAGATCTGAACTTAATTCGATTTAATTCCTGACCCTTTAAGTATTCTTCAAAATGAGTAAACTGGAAATGAATCTGGCAGGAGGGTCCCACGTCACCTGCTGGAAGGAAATATTTGAAGTTCTGCTAGAAATAAACACCATACAGACACCCAGATTTTTGTTGTTTAAAATCCAATAGAAATAAAGCCTGTTAAAGGCAGGATCCTTCTTGCCCTCTCCCCCTCCCACCACACAGACAATGTTCCAGGCTCCTGGCTCTGTGTGCCTTGCACAAATATTTGTCTGTGTGTCGCTGCCACTCCACTGCAATCGTGGCATCTGGTAGTAGCTGGGAGACTGGGAGGTGCTTGGGAATCTCAGCAGGAAAAAGAGAGTGGATTTCAGACACAGGATCTGCGACAGCTTCTGAGCCTGGATAAAAAGGGTGAGGTTCTTGTGCCTGGATTTGTTCTGCCCCAGACACTGCAGGGGTTCACCTTCAGCCTCTGTCAAACCCTGCCCTGGGCACTGCCCAGCCCAGCCCTGCTCTGGGGCACACCACTGGGCACACAGGACCTGCCCAGCCCACCCCAGTCCTGCAGGGCTCAGGCCACAGTTCAGGGCCAGAGGGAGAGCTCAGGCAAGTCTGAGAAAAGGATTTGGTTTTTCTGCTCACCCAAATCACAGAATGGTTTGGGTTGGAAGGGACCTTAAAGCTCCTTGGGACATGGAAATTGTGTTCCATGGTGTTCAGCTCTTAAAGATTCTGACTCTGGGACTCTGGCTCAGGGGTTTAGGAAGGGCAAAGAAAAAGATCTTTCATGGCAAAGTCTGGCTCTGCAGATGAACACGTGGAACCTGCAGCAAGCCAGCAAATCCTGCGTGTCCTCGACCAGAGAACTTTGCCTTTTGATTTATTTTAATTTGGAGACTCAGAATTTTTCATAGACCTGCAGTAACTTGCACAATATCAGGCTCCACTTCAGGAGAATACAAATGCACTTGCACAAACTTCAGCATTGAATTCCCTCAGGAATCAAACTAAAGTCAAGCACTTGGCTGCACTGAGGATTAAAGGATGTTTCCATAATGTTATGCAAAGATCTTCTCTTTATCCTCTGTTACTTAAGGCTGTACATTCTTCCCAAGTCATGTTCAGAAACACAATTCCCTCCCCTGTGATTTCCCAAACCATTTTAGTGTTTTCAGGTGCCCAGCATGACATATTCCAATTAATCCTGATTTTCAGGGACTTCTAAGCACCTGCCTCTTGTAATCGGTCCCTTTCAGAGTGTCTCAAACACAAATATAAGGTGTCCAAAATTGCTAACTTCTTTTGAAAATCCAGAGCCATGATGAACAGTCCACCTACAAGATTCCAGCCCAGGTGAAAATTGCATGGATTCAAGCCCCCCAAAATCAGAGGCAATAGTCAGTACCTGCTCCCATGGGATGACAATGCACCCTGCCATTAGAGCAAAGTTTCTCTTAGAAAGGAGAAAATTGCACCATTCCCAGTGAGAACAAGTGCAAATCTTCTCAGTTCAGCTCACAAAATTATTAATGTTGTGGTCTGTAATTCTGGCTAATCAAATATTCCGTTGCTCCGTGTTGCCAGTTGAATGTTGGTGGAGAAATCAATGCCGTGAAGAGATGGAAAACTTTCCTGAGTTCCTCCTCTCAGACGAGGAGTTCCCATCTGGAGGGCAAAGCTCCAGCAAAGGGCAGTGCTTTGCAGGCTCAGACCTTGCATGGATCAGGAGCAATAGGAATTTCTCAGGAGTGAGGAGAGCAAAGGCCAGTTCAGACAAACATTTTCCCAAGTGGGAAAGAGCTCGGAATGTTTAAAGAGTTTTCAGTTGCTCCAATGTGTTGTTTAGATCTGCTCAGAGATATTCTGTACCCTGAGGGGACAGAGGGGACAGGAGGACAGTTCCCTGATCCCATGGCCAGGTGCTGAATGCAGATCCCACCAGGCTGGGGGAGCAGCAGCAGAGCTGTGCCCTTGCACAGTGCCTGGCTCTGGTGACAGCTGCTGCTGACAGGGACAGGGACACCCTCGGCAGAGGACAGGACTGACTCCCACTCTGGCTCAGCTGGGAAAAGGTGGCTGCAGCTCTGGTTTGACCAGCTCCTCCTCAGCCCTGCCCGAGGCACAGCGGGAGATGAGAAACAAACTAAGGAAAGGCAATGGTTTGACTGATTTTTGCAATCCTGATCTGACACCTAAAGTCATTCCTAAATGAGACACCTCAAATCCCTTGTCCATAAAGACAGAGCTTGTGATCCCCATTTCCAGGGTACCAGAAAACCAAACTCAGTGATATCTGCAAAGCTCTGGTGATGTGAGAGCAAATGGAACCAGAGAACAGAAAAAGGTGATTATCCTGTCAGGTTTGGCCTGGGAGGAAGATTATCCATCTATCTTGCCAGACCTATTTATCGTCTGATTTTCTCCTGGCTAAGCTTTTATCACCTTTCTAATCCTCCCCATCTAATTCAGACAACATTTTGTCTCAGCAGCTCTCACCCTGTGCTGACGGAGGTGGGCTTGGAGCTCTGGGCAGGTTTTACGTGACCTCACGAGGGGCTGCACAGGTGGGTGGAACATTAATTGCCAGCTAATGAGTTCACAACTTTCAAAAATAAATGAGATGGTATATTTTTCTAGAAGAGCAGTGTTATATCTTTCTGCTGGTTTGTCAATGAGGGAATGGGTTTGGAAGAAGTCCTTTTCCAGAATTTTTAAAGAATGGACTCGTTCCACGTAACACACTAATCTAAATGTGTGTGTGTGTATCTATACCTGTTGTACAATGCGTATTTAAGTGGATGTGATGTATGAAATTGGTTTCTGGGATGGGAAGTACTGGGATGCATCATTTGAATCAAGCAGGACTCAAAGATAAATTTGAGGCAGATAATGTTTTTTGAGTATCGCTCATGGTTTGAACCCACTCAGAGAAAACAATGAAATTCCAGGGCTCCCAGACCCTCACAGGGTTCAAGACCCAAATCCCAGGAAGATGGAAGTTTCTCTGGATACCACAGCCCTTTGCCTTTTCCCTTTTCATCCTGAATCAACGGGCACTTTCCCCACTTTGTTGCTGGTGAATGCATTAGGGGCTAAACTTTATCATGTTCCTGCAATAGCTGCAAGCTGAGCACCTGGTTAGGGACAGCCAGGAGCCTGGGAGAGATGATTACCTTCAGGCAGTCTCCGTGGAACATCCCAGGGTTCCTACAGGCACAGCCTAATGCAGGATTTAGGATGCTGAACAGATTCCCATTACAGGGCCAGCCATCTCCACACTTCCACACGGAGAGAGCTCCTCGTTAACATGCACACCAGTGGCTCCAGAACACAGCAGCCCAGTCGGGGCTCATTAAGGGCAAAATCATTCCAAGGGACATTGTTTCAGAAAGGAAGGAATTTAATTTCTCTCAGGGCTGGGGTTGAGTTGCGGAGAGCTTGGGGATTTTGCTCAGGGCTGTGTTGGAAGCTGTCTTGGAGCGTGCAGCTTGGCTGTGCCAGAGGCTCTGGTGGGGTTACCCTGAGAGGGACCCACAGCATCTGCCCCAGAGGGACCCTGGCTCACATCAGGGGCACATTAAAATAAATCTTTGTTAAAGAGGTGACTTTAAAGCCTGTGTGTCCTCTGGGAATCAGCAGCTGAGGTGGGAATTGCTCAGGCATGAGCCACAGGCTCTGCACTGCTGATGGAGGCTCTGTCTCTGTGCCTGGTTCTGCTCTGTCCCTGCCCCAGACCTGCAAAGCTTTTGACACCAGGAGGGGCAGTTGTGATGAGGAAATCTCAGTCCACTTTTATCAGCAGGTATTAAAAACCCCTAAGAATTATCATTAATAAATACAAATGAGTCACTGAACAGCTGAAGTGTCAACGTTCTCCTGTTTACCATGGAGCAATCCACTAGAACACAGAAGATGTCCAATGCTTTAGTAATACACTGCAAATAAGCATCTAATTATCAGGTCTGAGGGGGGAAGGACTAAAAAGCAACAAGGGTTAAGCCATTTGTCATTTCAGTTTGATTTCCTGTACAGAGTCCTGCACAAAGTGTGCTGGTAGCTCTCCTCTCCCACGTGTGCCACTGCTCCTCAGGAATAACTCTGATGCCTGTTCATTCAAAGCTCAGCTCTATTTTAAAAATCTACTCTCTCTGAAAGGGCTGTCTTTAAAAAAACCAAAAAATTGTACAGGAAAAAGGACAAAATTGCTTCTCAACAAAGGGGCCTATCAACAGCCTGTCAATAATGTGCCAAAGGCCAGAACCTGCCTTTCAAAGAGGCTCTGAAGCCTCAACGTGTACTTTGAGAGCAATTAAGGGATGTAAGCAACATGATGATTATCTCATGGGTGACATTTTCATCGGCTCTTTGGGAAAAAGGAGAGATAGGCTTGAGATGGCTGTGATCAATGCTCATCCCAGTCCTGCAGAAATGGCAGGAAAACACGTGGTAGATGGGCCTGGAAATCAAAATGCACAAGGAAAGGAAGGGTGGGAGGAAGAGGTGATGAAGGCAGAAGGATTTTAAATCATAGAAGCTGAAAGAATGCATTACATGAGAAGGAGAGAACCTGAGAAATGTCAGTGGGAACCTGTGACTCTTCCCATCTCAGGCCCTGTGTCTTCCACCTCCTCACTTACCAGGGCACAGCTCCATCCTGAGCCTGAGGAAAGAGGAACCAACTTTCCTTTCCTTTCCTTTCCTTTTTCCTTCCTTTCCTTCCCTCCCTCTCTTTCCTCTCCTTCCTTCCTCTCCACAGGAGTGCAGGTGGGAACCTCAGCCAGAGCCTCAGTGCCTGAGGGGTGAGAGGAGCCTGGGCCCTGCCCAGGAGCCCCGGCTGGCTCGGGGGGATGAGCTCAGCCCCAGCTCTCCCGGGTGGGTTGGGAGCACAGAGCCCACAGGGACTCTGCTGCCAGCACCAGGCCAGGACAGAAGCCAAGCAGAAGCTCAGATGTTGCACATACCCAGCTGTTTTGGAGCTAGGCAAAATATTTCATGGAAAACACATCTGCAAAAGCACATTTGGCTGCAGTATTTCCCCAGTTTGCTGAATTTCTTGTTTAGGAAAACAAACTTAATTGCAGCAGAACAAAATGTTGCTTAATTTGCTATAAAAATCTCCTTCCTCCATTTCATTTTATGAAAAAAATTAGAAATGTTAATGTTGAGTGAAAGAAATGATTTTTAAAATGTTTGGAAATCTCCCTTATCCCAAAAGATCCTGTTATATTCCCAGCTGCTCTCTGCATGTATCAGCACAGAGGAGCACATATCCAAATTTCTGTGCACATCCCCACAAGTGTGCACTCACATCCTGGGCAAACAATTCCAGGCAGCTCTGACAGGCATAAGCTGCTCTGCATTCTCCAGGAGTGCCTTTTGAAGAGGATCTTAATAATAAAAATAATGTTATGTTACTAGTTAAACACTGGGAATAATTCCTGCATCGCAGGCAAACTGTGCTGAATCTGGGAATGAACCCACACGTTCCCTGGGAGGAATCCCCAGGGTCCCAGCAGGATGCATTAACAGCACGTCTCTCCAGTGAGCCGTGATGGGAAGAGCATGGAGCAAAAAAAAAAAAAAAGGTAAAGTGGTTAAAAACAACTTGTATTTTTAGAGCCCAGTCTCCCACAGAAATCTTCCGAGATGCTGAGCTCTCCACTTCTGATTTGCAAGGAATAATAGTTTGGAAGCCCAGCTGAGACTCCTGGGCTGTAAATTTTCTGTAATGTTTTTCTCTAGACCCATTTGCTGTCCTGCTAATTAATCCAGGTAATGGCTGTGTTGTTTGGTTTGTTTGGGGTTTTTTTGGTTTTGTTTTGTTTTTTTTTTTCCCTTCAGCAGCAGTTTCCCTTTTTGTTAACACGAACAGAGAGAAACGAAGAACCGATCTCTCGAAGGATCCTGGCTGGCAGCAGTATCACCATCTGACTGAAGAGAACAGCCACACGCATAATCCTCGGGAAAATTCATCTCCAGCCTCCCGCAGACCCCGGTGAGAGCCCTTGAAGTGGTAATTAAAGTCTATTGAGTGGCAACTGCACCTGTTTAGAGAGGAGAGTGCGGTAAGAGGTGCACAAAGGGAGATGAGCAGCGCGGAGAGAGAGCTGCTGGAGCTGGGGAGGAAGAGAAGTGGAAGGAAGGGAGGGAAAAAGGTGTTTGTTGGTTTGCTGAAGTCGATCCAGTCAGCTGTGCATTTCCATCCTGCCCTAGGTTTGCTCCTTCCCCGCTGATGGAAGCTCTGGTTTCCGCAGCAGCCAGCCCCGGCCCCGCTGCTCCGTGGTGTAAATCCGCAGTGCTCACAGCAGCCCCGGCTCGCTGACGCTGCTCAGCCCCGTCCCAGGGATGCTCATTAGCGGCCCCGGCTCCTCGGCTGGCCCTGGGACGTGCTGGCTCTTGTCCCTGTGCCGCACAGAGAGCAGGTCCCTGTGTGACAGCGCCCCGCAAACCTCGCAGCACCGCGGGAGGGAATCCAGGCGTTTGTGGGGCCCAGAGCAGAGTCCAGGCAGGAGCAGAGGGACATGGAAGGGACTGGAGTGGGGCAATGCCTGTTCCAGTAAAGATGCTGGGTTTGCTCCCAGGTGTTCTGACCCAGTGTCACCTCAGATGTGCCCACGGTCTGTAGGAGAGGCCATGCAAAATACACTTATTTGTAAATTTTATGAATGGATTTTTACGAGGGCCAGAGAGATAGAGACCGGTGCTGCAGAGTGATCTAGGTGCAGGCTCCAGGGAAGTTTTCATTCTGAGACCCATGGCTTGATCACAGAATTCCTGGCTCCTTCTGTCACAATCCCAGTGTGACCTTGGATGGCAGCAAACAGGCTGTTTGCCCTACAGATGAGGCTCTAAAACTTGAGTCAAAGACCCCTGCAAAAGCTTTTTATTGTAGGAGTAAATAATCACCCCTTACACCCTACAAAGGCACTACTGGTACCCTTGACTGCCTTATCCGATCCCAAAATCCATGGTTTTAGGTGGCACTAGAACAGTAATGTGAGCTTTGTCCCTTGTCACTGCAATTCTGTGTGTGCCCCAGAATCAGCTGGGCTGAACCAGGATTCCTGGGGTGAGCACAGGAGGGGACAGAGGTTCATCCTGAGAGCACTCCGAGGCTGAGCTGAGCAAACAAGTCAGGCAGAAGAATTCCACTGGTGTTGGCAAATTCTTCTCTCTCACTGGACTTGATGGCAGCCAGTCCCCTGTGAATCCTTGACCTTCACACTCCACAGGCTGCCTGGGGTGGCTCACAGAAACCACGGGAGATTTCTTCCTGTTCCTGATTGTCAGAGCACACAGCAATTCTGGTGTGAATGTTGTTGCATCTGCTTTGGACAAGTCCTGTCAGCAGCACCTCTGCAGCTTCCCAAAGCTGTGCCAGGACATGCTTCGGGGTGTGAATGAGGACAGGGAAGAACTTGCACTCAGAATCCCAAATGGTTTGGGCTGGAAGGACCATAAAGCTCATCCAGTGCCACCACTGCCATGGGCAGGGACACCTTCCACTATCCCAGGTTGCTCCAAGCCCTGTCCAATGGACTGTTCAGGTGGGATTTGAAATGAGTTGTGTGTCTGATCCAACCATTTGGCTACAGTTTGTGGAGACAGACAGACATCCCTGGACAACAGGATAACCAGCCAGTCCTGTCCCAGTGTGAGAGGAATTGTTGTACAGGGAGGCTACATGACAACTCTGAAAGCCCAACTGCCATAGAATCATCCCTAAAATATCCTCCTTGCCTCTTAAACTCCAGTCTTGTGCATTAACCAACTTACTGGGTGGAAGGGCACCATGTGATAACTCGTCTTGTTTCTGCCTTTTGACTCCCAAGCACGCCTCTCTCATTTTTCCCTTTTAGCGCTCCTGTCCCTCAGCCCTTTTCTCTCTCCACCTTCCCTCTGATTGCTGAGCAGCTTTTTGACTTTTCCATCAATAAGTCTAAAGAGCATTTGAACTGCTCTGGTCCCCCTTCTCTCCTCCCTCCAGTTCCAAATCAGGCAAGCTCATCGATCAGAGGAGCTCAGGAAATATCTGGTGTTTTGTTGTCAGGCTGATAATAACATTGCAGTTGTGAATGGGCTGCTGCAGGCCTGATCATGGACACCTGCAGGGTTTGTTTAATTGCATTTAATGACAAATCCTATACAGAGGAGCATTGCCAGAGAGATTTATTATCCACCAAAGAGGCAAAGCACAACAGCTCAAAATATAATTTGCACTGAGCATTTTTCCCCCTGCCTCTCTTTAAAGCACGGTAATAAATGACAAATCGGGTAAAGTGGGAGACACGGGGCTGGGGAGGAGGTGGGGGGCAGAGGACAGAGATTGAAACCAAAGGAAATAACAGCAATAAGGCCACATTGTTCTCTCTGCCCTCCCTGTGGTCTGGTGTAGAGGAAATTCTGTTTGTTTAATTTACAGCCTGGAAGTGCAGCTGGGGATCTCTCTGTGATGAGCCTGGTCGGAGATAGCTGGAGGCCAAGAGTCCCCACTCTTTCCAGACAGGCTTTTTCCCATGTTCTGGAGCTAAGTTTAGCTCCCATCCACAGAAATAATTACTGAGGAGCCTCCCAGGGCTGGGGAGAGGGACGAGGTCCAGCTGCCACCAGTACAAGGAGCCATGTCCCTGAAATCTCTGTGACAAAGCAGAAGTGGCAGATCCCTTCCTGACAAATATCACACGGAGAAATACAGCCCCACAGAGACAGTCTAGACAAAAACCTCACACGCCTCCCAGCCTGTGATTTATGTTTCCTTCTGAACACCTCACTCTGAGCAGGGAATGGCTGAGTGTGAAACCAAGAGAGGAGCTCTTGCTCACATGTCTCCTGTCTTGATTTTTACCTGTCTGGCAGTGATTTGTGGTAAATCCCTTTGTGGAGCTGTGTCCCAGAACAAGGACTGAAAAGTGCCCTTGTCATCTGGAATTCCAGTCCAGCTTAGCACTTCCCAAACTGCCTTCTCTCTCAAATTCATTCTTCTTTACAATTCATCCTCTCTTCCAGTTATCTTTGGCTGAAGACTGGATTGTCCTGAGTTTCTAAATATTGTCTCACTCCACAGATGTTTTCAATGCATACTCACTGCTGTTCCACTTGATATTTAGATTAGAATCACAGAATAGCCTGAGTTTTAAGGGACTCATAAGGATCATCCAAGTCCAGCTCCTGGTTAAATTTTACCTGGGAGGTTTGGGGTGACAGGAGTTTTGTACAAGAACACATCCCCCCACGTTCAGCAGTTGGCTCTGTCCTTACACAAACACGGTGTTGGGTAACACCTGGACCCGTTTTTATCTGATTTCCTGGACAATGGCAGTATCACTAATGCTCCCTGTTAAATAAGACCACCTGGACATCTCCTGGTATCAGCCCCAGCTATCACAAACACTCCTGCTACCTAGGCCAGCACAAAGAGCTGTTATCTCAGAGCAGCACAAATCCCCAGACTGAAACACCCATCTGGAGTTAGAATAAAGTGTCCATAGAAAGCACATATGTTATAAAAAAGGAGAGGGAGGGAAGGAGGGATGGGACTGCTCCCCAGGAGCTCCCACAGGGCACAGCCCCTGCCAGCAGCAGCAAACCCAAACCCTCTCCTGTTGCTGCACTCTTCATCCTCCCATGGAAGGAGCAGCCAAGGCTGCTGAGGAATGGTTTTATTTTGTTCCCTTTTTTCCCCACCTGCTTACAAAAGTACCCATAACCGTTGGGTGAAGATGGGAAGAGGCTGTTCCCTGCCTGATTCCAGTGGCTGAGGTGAGTAAAGCTCTACTGGACAAGGAATAAAGTCAGATCCTTTCCATGGGCGTGAGCCAGCACTGTCCTTCCACACCTCATCCACGTGAGGGATTAACAGAGAAAACCTGAGCAGTGAAAGAAAAGCTGGACCTGAACCAAAGATTGCTCATCAGCAAATCCAGAGAAAGGGAACAGCAAAAGGGGTTTGTTTTTCTTGCTTAAATCAGCCTCTCAGTGGGATTCCAGGAAACCTGGCACTATCATTATCTTTGCAGAGTCCTTTTCTCCAGTGTTCCCCAGCACATATTGCATTTGCTTATTGTAGTCAGACTCAAATACAGCTGGGAGACAGACAGGTTGACAGAGCACTCCTGGAGAAGTTTATCCCAGGGTAAGGCAAGAGGAGCCCCTGCTGAGCCCTGATGTCCCTGTAGAGTCTCCAGAGTGAGAAAATGGAGCAGAAACTCACAGGAACAGCACAAACTGGAGAGATGATCACAGGGAGATTTGATGTGGTCTCAGGAGGAACACTGCAAAGGGCAGCATCCATCCCTGAAGGAGAGCCAGGAACAAGGATTACAGGATGAGAAGAACTGAGGAAGGATGCTGGGAGAAGATGTGCAGGAGGATGTCCCTGAGGAGGAAGTGCTGCTCTCCTGGCCTGGCTCTGTGTGGAAGACTAGTGATTTTGTTGTTGTGTTTGTAAAGGTGACAACAAATCATAGCCTGCCATACAGCCCAGGCTGCCACAGCCCAGCTGTGCAAGTGTTTTGGGGTGCTGGAGCTCCTGTCGTGGCTTATTCTGCTCCTCAGTCCAAATGTCCCCCAGTTCCTTCTTCAGCCCCATTTTATCCTGAGCATGATGTCCTTTGGTCTGGAACATCCCTGGGGTCACTTGGGGTCAGTCCCAGGCACCCCCAGCCCCTCCCCAGTGTGGCTGGACGAGGGCAGGAAAGCCCTGAGTGAGCTCAGCAAGAACAAAAACATCTCTGAGTTATCAGCCCTGTGCTCAGCACAAACCCAAACACAGCCCCAGCCCAGCCACTGAGAAGGAAATCCACTCTGTCCCAGCTGAAAGGAGCACAGGACCCAAGGAACCCACCCCAAACACACCAGGGCAGGCTCAGGGCACTCAGACACTGCTGCGACCTCGATGCCAGGCAGGGCTTGTTTGGAGAGCTGAGCCCTTTGCTTCCAACAGGGCCTTAAAATATAAAAAGAACAAATTTTCAACACCACTCAGAGCCTCCATTCTCAAAGGTATTTAGGTGTGAAAATGAAACTCCTGAATCCTGCCGAGGCCAGTGGTAAAAGCACTGAAATATCTTTAATAATTTGGGTTGTTCGTGCTGTCGAGCACTTTTCTCTTTTTCCTTTTTTCTTTTTTTTTTAACTTACCAGGCTCAGCATTGCCCACATCACTGGTACTATGGCAGATGTGATTTAGGAGTCACAGAATGGTTTGGGTTGGAAGGGACCTTAAAGCTCTCCCAGTGCCACCCCTGCCATGAGCAGGGACACCTTCCCCCATCCCAGGCTGCTCCAAGCCCTGTCCAGCCTGGCCTTGGGCACTGCCAGGGATCCAGGGGCAGCCACAAATCTGTTGCCAGAAGAGTTTTAAACCTGTACAAATCGCTGTCATTTGATGGTGCCTGAAAGAAAAGATCCAGGTTTCATAAACCACAATGACTCTCTCTCCCCGTCTTTTACTTCCCCACTGACAGATTAAACCCACACAAAATTCCAAGAGCAGCAGTGCAGCCATTAATGCTGCAATGGCCAGCCTGGTGTCTGATGTAAATGAAACTTTGATTTAGTGTTCCCCCAGCAGCCTCCCCAGCGTGTTCATCCTCTGCAGGCTGATCAAAATCCTCCCTCCCAGGTACCTCGTGCCCCACATAAGCACAGAAAATAATGTCATCAGAGCCCTGCTGATGGAGGCAGTTACAGGACAAAGGCCCTGCAGCAAGGTGGGGATTGGGTCATCGTTCCTGCTAATGTCAGGGTGCCATTTCTCCCTATTTTTGGAATTGTTCCCTTTGTACAGCAAATTGCTTAACTGTAGAGACAATCTGGTGTTCACTGGCTCTGGGAGCAGGGACCCATCTTTCCTGGCTTCAGGAAATCACACAACCTGCTGAAAGCTGGAGATGGATAAAACCTGGGTACACAGGAGCCTGCAAACCTCAATTTGCAGAAAAACCTGAGGAGCTGCTGCAGCCCTGACTGAGCACAAAGGAAATTTCTGCAGGTTTCTAAATTATCTACTCTCTGCTTCAGAAGGAACTCAGGGATTCAATAAATCAGTATGGACTCTGCTCCTAAATTATTTTGATGCTTTTGGAACTCTTAGCACAGCTCCAAACTTCTCCACATTTTGAGGGAAGAGATGGGGAGCAATAGATTAGGAATTCTGGAGCTTTTCACACTGAGGATGTTCCAAACCATCCATCCCAGCCCTTTGTTATTCTCCACGTTGTACATCGTGGTTGTCCCAGACACCTCAGCATAGACTGAAGCCCTTTGGCTTCAAAGCAGAGCAGACACGAGCTGTAAATTCCGAGTTTGCAGCCCAAATAAGCCAGGCAGACAGAGAACAGTTATTATTCCCGTGTTATTGGCAGGGAATTGAGACACAGGAAGATTAAATGACTGGCCCAAGGTCACCAAAGGAGCCTCCTGTAAAGGTGAGGGCTCAGCCTGGATTTCTGAAGTCTCTGCCCAGTACTTCAGCCATCCATTCACTTGCTCTTTAAGTACCCTGTCATTATTTCTGTGAAGGAAATTATGCTCCTCCTGCAGCAGCCAGCACCGTGTAATTCAGCTTGTCTGAAAGGGAATATGAAATGGCAGTTTCACAAAAAATTAACCCTCCTGACACGCAGCCTGGCAGTCCTGTCACAACGTCTCATTTTTTATCTGCTCTTCCTCCCATGGGGGATTTAACTTCCTTCTTATCCCCAGAGCTCTGGCTGGGGCTTTTTCTGTGTTATCCCAAAAAGCCTACACGGGTGTCCCCTGTGGGGTCTGTAGGGGAGGGACGTGGGGGGTTTGAGCCCCAGGTGTGGGGATTCACCCACATTCCTGAGCTGCTGCTGGCACGGGGAGGATCCTGGCAGCTCCTGGGAGGAGCAGCAGCAGCTGGAGCTCAGCAGAAGCACCCAGGAGCAGCCACACATCCCTGTCCCTGGCACCCTCAGAGGGATGGCACAGATCACAGGGGGAGCAGCCACACGTCCCTGTCCCTGGCACCCTCAGAGGGATGGCACAGATCCTTTGTTCCCGGCTGTTGTGGCAGTGGGAGCTGTCCAGGGAAGAGGCTCCAGCTTTGGAACAGCCTGGGAGAGCTGGGGGTGCTCACCTGGAGAAGATCCAGGGAGAGCTCAGAGCCCCTTGCAGGGCCTAAAGGGGCTCCAGGAGAGCTGGAGAGGGACTGGGGGCAAGGGATGGAGGGACAGGACACAGGGAATGGCTCCCAGTGCCAGAGGGGAGGGCTGGATGGGATATTGGGAATTAGGAATTGTTCCCTGTGAGGGTGGGCAGGCCCTGGCACAGGGTGCCCAGAGCAGCTGTGGCTGCCCCTGGATCCCTGGCAGTGCCCAAGGCCAGGCTGGACACTGGGGCTGGGAGCCCTGGTCTATAAAAGGTTGGGGGTGAGGTCCTGAGGCTCCAGCACATTCCAGAGCCAGGGATCTGCAGGGAGAGGCTGCTGTGACACTTCTCCTCCTGCTCTTTATTCCCTCATTACTGAGAAATTTCTTATTAATGGAAAAACCATTTCCATCAGCTGCACTTTACCCCACGATGTCTCTGAGCCCACCCAGGAACGGGGGGCAGGCTCTGAGCTGGGTTTGGGACCTAAAAACCTCTGTGGTGTTCTGGTGAATTCCTAATGGATTCTCTGGAGGGGAAATTAATAGGAAGCTTTGGTTAATAGATACTTCAGATAAAAGAGCGAGTGCATCTGGTCACCATGGCAACACGAGAGCCAGCAGGGAGAGGAAATGTCACCGTGTCTGTGCCTTGACCTGCAGCACAAACAGCCTGGGAGCTGCGGGTTTGCACTGGCTGTTCCCAGAGGGGACAGGGACAGGGACACTCCCAGGTTGGATATTCACAGCCCGGGAATGCCCAGACACACCCAGAGGGTTCGCAGTGTTCAAATGGGATTTTTCTGGGTGAAAACATGATGAACTCGTGCCCAGAGTTGTTTGTTCCCACAGCTCTGAGGGAGAGGCTGGACTTGGTGATCCTGGAAGGCTTTTCCAAGCTCAAGGGTTCCCTGGTTCCTCCTGTCCTGAGTGCAGGGAGCTGCCCTTGCACAGCAGGACACCCTGCAGAGGTTCAAGGGACCTTTGCCCCTTTTCTCCTCAAACAGAACGTCGCTGTGTCACAGAATTCCAGAAGTTTTGGGTTGGAGTGACCTTAAATCCCACCCAGTGCCACCCCTGCCATGGCAGGGACACCTCCCCCTGTCCCAGGCTGCTCCAGCCTGGCCTTGGGCACTGCCAGGGATCCAGGGGCAGCCACAGCTGCTCTGGGAATTCCATCCCAGCCTCACAGGGAACAATCCCTGGGCACAGACCTTGCGTGGGAATTCTGCCACGGACACTCCAGCAGCAGCTGCTGCTGCTCCCAGGGACTTCCAGAAGCTGCTGAAGTGAAAATTGGGCTCCTGCTGCCTGTTATGCAAAAGCAGTTTCTTAGCAACAAAAGTGATATTCTGTGTGAAGGCAACAAGCATCAGTGGGATAATCCACTGTAATTCCAGACAAGACCTAAAACGGGTGGATGGAGTGAATAATAATCATGACAGACAGAATAATAATAATGGAAATAATGAGACTAAGCTTATTTCCCTGGGTAGGAGAAACCCAGCTATAAATAAAATACAATGGGAGAAACCCCGTGCCAGTTCTCTGTAGAAAGATTAGGGACACCTAAACTCAACTTAGCCATAAAAATAGACTCTGGTGAGTAAAGCTTTGCTCATCTAAACTGAGCTATTTATTGCTTGAGTGTTTTCCCTCCCTCCGGGCAGGTATTGTCACTCAGGGATGGAGCGAGCTGGACATAATGTCCCGTGGGGGGCACTGGAGCGAATTAATCCGTGTTCGCTGGTGGGGATGAGGCTGTGCCACCCCCAAGGCAGGAAACTCGTACTTTAAAACGCACCACCAGACCTGTGCAGGGCCGCGGGTTAGCCTGCGTCATCCCTGCGGCTCCGTCACAGCTCAGAACTGCAATTAAATCACGTCAGATTAATGCTGTGCAGCCGCTGTGTTTTGAAGGGCCATTACATCAAGGAATTTAAGAGAAATAAAACCGCTATGAAACCAGCACACGCTGGGAGTTACAGAGGCCCCTGGACAGCGCCTGGGCCGCGCGGGGTGCACTGGGAAGCGTAGTCCCAGCGCTGCTGAAGTCCCGTTAGCGCCGCTACCCGCGGCGGGGCGAGAGGACTACATTGCCCAGCATGCCCTGCAAGGAGAGGTTCCACATCCTTCCCACGTCTCCCCCACCCGCTCTGCCTTCTGGGAGACAGAGTGCGCGAGGTGCAGCGCTGGGCGAGCAGGGTCGCTCCCGGGACTACAGTTCCCACCACCCACCGCGCGTCCCGCTCCGCCCCGCGCGGCGCCATTTTGTTCCGCGGCGCAGCCTGAGATGGCGGCCGGGCCCGGGCGGTGAAGGTCCCGCCGCGCTGAGGGCAGGGGGGTCCCGCCGCCC
>VXAX01006710.1:565555-645199 GCA_013399835.1 Leptocoma aspasia | reverse complement strand
ATATGTTCATAACAACAATGGTCAGCTAGGAGCCTGCTGTGTCTGCCGAGGTCAGCTCCTCTGGCCATAACCACAGGGAGTTAGAGACGGGTGGAAAACTCTCTAAACCCCATACAAATATTTGCATTTTCAGGGCTTTTCCAAGTATTGGGGAACGCTGACACAGCAGCAGTGTGGGCAAGCTGGCATGCTGAGAGGGTCTGCTTGGCTTTTTTTTGGGGGGGGCAGGAAGCAGGATTTCCATGGTCAAGGAGTTTTGTTTAAAATAAAATTTTAAAAAAGCTAAATGAGCAAATGGGGAGAATTTCCAGCACTGCTGTAGGTTTCTCTGCCAGCTCCTTGGGGCAAAACAGCCACCCTGATGCTGAGTGGACCACGAACCTTCAAACCGCCCTTTGCCCTGGGCTGGTGGGTGTATGGCTCCCATCTCTGTGTTCCTTTTTCCTTCTCTGTTGAAAGGGTTTTTGGCAGGAAAGGGAGTCCCTGTGGCTGCTCTGCCCTGGAGCATCCTGAAAGTCAGGGGGTGAGGCAGAACTGGTGGGAGCTTGACCCATCTGTTGCCCCCCATGCCCATGCCAGGGGATGCTCACCTGCCAGCTTTTGGCCATGGTAGCAGTGAGTGTGGAGAAGGCTGACTGGGGGACAAGGGTGGCTGTGGACCCTGATTACTTCAGGACCATACATCCCAGGCATAGATAGTGTCTGGAATAAGGAAGAAGTTGGAGGGACTCTGGGCTATCATATCTCACTGCATTCCCCCTCTCCACACCCATATCCGCCAGCTCCTGAGGCAGGTTGAAACAAGCAAGTCACAGGCACATCCTGTCCTGCTGGCACAGGGAGGGCTCAGCACCTTGGGCTGCAGGGGCAAGAGCCCTCCATGTCCCCAGGGGACAGTTCTGGGGTGGTGACACCCAGACCCACAATACACTGTCCACAGCAGAACAGTGTGTGAGTGTCCTGGCCCCCTGCAGGGTGGTCTTGGGCACGGAGATGGGGCTGGGGGCTTGATGCAGGTAGGTCAGTGCTGTGGGTGTCACTGGTGCATCCAGCCCCAGTGGGGATGCAGAGGGGAGGGTGTGCAGCAATGCAGTCCTCCTTGCACACGTGCGCATGTGTGCTGGGACTCACTCATGCAGAGCATCAATGTGTGGGGCTGCCCTCTGCTCTGGGCTTGGGGCCCAGCCGTGTTCTGCATCCCCCTCACGGGTTGGCAGGTTGCTCCATGCCCCACAGCTGTACTGTGCACCTTGGGGTGTGCTGTGCTTGGGGAACGCAGGGGACCAGGGCTCAGTCAGGCTCAGGTACTACCTGAGTGGCAAGAAGGATCATCATGGTGCTGCAGCAGTGAGTCAGGGACAGCCACACACAGGTGTGGTGGGCAAGGGGACCAGCACGTGCCCCCGTGCAGCGGGCACCCATGGGTGGTGCTGGCCCTGGGGCTATGCCAGGCAGGGGAAGAGGCTCCTGCACGTGTCTGGGCAGTGCAGCATGTGTGGCTGCGTGCTGGGGCTGGGCTCTGCTTCCCCGAGGCCAGGGATACGTGCAGATCATCCCAGTGCTGATGGACCACAGGGGGATGAGCACCAGGTGGACGAGCAGGACAGCAGGACTGCTGTGACATAGCCTGCAGTCACTGCCACATAAAGGCCAGCACAGCAGATGTCACAGGAGCTGATGTGTTTCTTCAGCCGTAGGCAAGGCTGGTGATACAGGGGTGCTGGTGGGGGGCCCCCCATTGGTCCCATGCACCCCGTGGGGCCAGGAGCAGCCATGGTGAGGGGTCTGCTTGTGCAAGGTATGGGTGTGTGTGTGAGTGTGAGTGCAGAGGGCTGGGCGTGCAGCACGCAGTGTGCCAGGTGAGGTTACAGCGTATAGGGCAGGAAAGGGTATGTACAGTGTGTAGGGACAGGGATACGGGGCTTGGTTAATGGGGCTGAGAGGAGGGGAGGGCCAGGTGTGCACAGCACAGAGTCCTCACAGAACTCCCTCCTCCCCCATCCCATTCCCTCCCCACTGAAGCATCCACACGCATTCCCTCCTCCCTGCCCCTCCCCACCATCCCATTCCCATGACAACAGCAGCATCCTGCTCCTACAGCAAGGTGCAGAGCACCCATCTGGGGCCCTGGTGCCACCTTGGCTGCAGTAGAAGCCCCCTGCCAAAGGGGCAAAGGGTAGCAGTTCCAAGGAGACCCAGTATAAACCAGAACTCATTTTCACACTCCTGGAATCCATGAGGATTCTGGGATCCATCTAAGACATGAGTGCACTGCTCCCTGCCTAAGCCCCCAGCTCCCCACTCAGATTGTTCCCTCCAGCCCTCTGGTCCCCTCCCCAGGCCAGGGCTCTGCGCGCTGGGCCAGCCCTGCCCTCTAGTGCCCTGGGAGCTACTCCGTGCAGGGCTCAGCCCCGGGCTGGAGCTGAGCCACCCAAAGTCCTCCCAGGGCCCGCAGAGCAGAGCAGGGGCTGACAGGCTTCCCACAGCCCCGCGGCACCACCTCCCACCCCGACACTGCTGCTGAGGGGACATGAGGACACGTCCCGGACCCTCCATAGCACCACCAGCCCACGTCCGGGCTACCCGAGGGCGCAGCAGTGTCACCCCAGCACAGGTACCCTGCGCCCCAGGCTTTGGGACACGCAGGCGTGCCGGTACGGGTGACAGTTGCCTTCCCGGCACCCCGGGTCGATAACCTGGTGGCCAAAGCACTCGGTGGGCCGGGACGGCGTGGGGCCACGCCAATGGGTGCCCGCAGCAGCGGGAGAGGGAGGGAAGCTCTGGAGGCTCTGGTTAAACTGGAACGAGGCGCGGCATCGTCCCGCGGTCCCTGCCCTGGGGACTCTGACCCCGTGGGCCGGCGAGGGGAGCTGAGGCGGGCGGTGACGAGCAGCCCCACAACCACTGGGACGGAGCCAGCGAGGAGCCGAACAGGATGGATCCCACTTTGGAGCTGGCAGATGACCCCAGGTGAGTGCTGGAGACCCCCGTGCCGCTTTGCAGCCGGCCAAGTCCAACTTTTTGGATCGGAACTTTGGATGATTCATTCGCTCTGTAAAGGAAGGGAGGCGCTTGGTGGTAAGGGAAGCCAGCCAGGGGACTGCTCGGACCCTGCGGGGCTGGGTGTCCCCGTGTCCCTGCGGCCCACTGCCGCACTCCCGTTCTGCTCCACAGGTTCTCCCGCCCTTTGGTGGAGATGCTGATCAGGAATTTCAGCGTGCCGGCAGCCTGCTTCTCCCTGCCGCCCACCTCCCGGCAGCTGCTGCACCGTAGGTGGGGGGATGGGGTGGGGAGGACCCTCCTGTTGTCGCTGGTGGGAGCAGGACAGGGATGAAGGTGGTAGGGCGGCCGTGGCAAGTGCAGGCACGGAGCAGCCCCAGAAGTCAGAAACTGGGCTATTGCCAGGGTCTTAGCCTCCCATCCCATAATCCTACTCGCAGGGATGGGGACAGCCCAGGAAGGGCCAGCACTGGGGCAGGTGCCATGGGACAGGGAGCAGTGGTGCAGAAGGGCGAGCTGTGGCACAGACAGGCATGTCCAGGGCGTGGCACAGAGCTTCCTAACCCTGTGGAGTGGTGGGTCTAGGGACAGGTCCCTGCAGTAGTGGCCCCAGTGGCCTCCCAGGGACTGGACAGGATGAAGACAGCTTCTCACCCCTCCCTGGCAGAGCTGGACATGGCCCAACTCATCATCCTGGGCCTCTGCACCATCATGACACTGCTGTCGGTTGTGATCTACGTGGAAGAGGTTTCGTACCTCTTCCGCAAGATCCGCTGCCCTGTCAAGATGAAGACCCTCTGCTGGAGCAGCTCAGCCCCTACGGTGAGCTGGGCTGTGGAGGTGCTGGGGGGCACCACCCTGGGGGGCCAGGGCCATCTAAGGAGTGCCAGCCCACAGAAGGGAGGAGTGCCAGTGTGCCAAGCTCATGTGTCCCCCAGGTTGTGTCAGTGGTCAGCTGTTTTGGCCTGTGGTTCCCGCGCTCCATGATGGTGGTGGAGATGGCTACCACGGCGTGAGTATCACCCACCCTGGGACAGGGCACCACGAAGCCCACCGGGCTTGACCCGCTTTCCTCCTCCTCCCCAGGTACTTTGCTGTCTGCTTCTACCTGCTGATGCTGGTCATGGTGGAGGGCTTTGGGGGGAAGGAAGCGCTGCTGAGCACCCTGAAGGATGTGCCCATGGTGGTCAGCACTGGGCCCTGCTGCTGCTGCTGCCCCTGCCTGCCCCGAATCACCATGAGCAGGTGAGGCGGAGCCGGGATAAACCTCTGCCCCTGGAGGGCTTTCACCCCCTGCTTCTCCTGGGCTGGAAGAGAATTCCCTGGGCCGGCACTTGGGGACTTCAGAGTGCTACCAGTCTCTCTCCCCATACCAGGAAAAAGCTGAAATTGATGATCCTAGCAACTTTCCAGTATGCCTTCTTCAGGGCAGTTGCTGTCTTCCTGGGGCTGATCCTGGCCGCCGATGGGAATTACAACCCTGCTGACGTGAGTTGCAGAGCACAAGGATGGGCAGGTTGATGACCTAGACAGGAAGCCTCCACCTGAGCTTTGTCAGTCCAGTAATGTTTTCTGTGTGTCCCCCTCAGATTTCAGCGGAGAGCGTGGCCCTCTGGATCAACACTTTGGTTGGTGTCTCCACCCTCTTTGGGCTGTGGGCTCTGGGCATCCTCTTCCGGCAGGCCCGGCTGCACCTGGCTGAGCAGAACATGCAGGCCAAGTTCACCTGTTTCCAGGTGAGCCCCTGTTCACCTGTTTCCAGGTGTGCCCAGCTCCCTTCTAGGTGAGGGGCTCCTGCAGTGCTGACGGGGTGAGGCAGCATGAGGGAAGATGGTGGGGCAGGAGCCACTGCTGGGTGAGAGCCCCGCCGGCTGCAGGACAGCAGGGAAGGTGAAGGCTGGGCAGGGCACAGCCCTCACCACTGGGGTGTTTGTGGTCGCAGATCCTGCTCCTCCTGACGGCGCTCCAGCCTGCCATCTTCAGCATCCTCGCCAACAACGGCAGCATCGCTTGCTCGCCGCCCTTCTCCTCCAAGGCCAGGTCGCAGCGTAAGTCCGATGAGAGAGCAGCACCACATGCACCCAGCCGAGCCCCTCCATCACGTGGCATGGCACGGGGGGTGGGCATGGTGGATGAAGGCAGCTTCAAATGACCCTTCTCCTCTTCCAGAGATGAATGTGCAGCTCTTGATCCCGCAGACCTTCATCCTGGCGGTGCTGACACGGATGTACTACCGCAAGCAGGATGACAAGCCGGGCTACCAGCCCGTGAGCTTCGCACCCGCAGGCGCCGACGTCAAGGCGTGAGCAGGAGGGACAAACTGGGGTGCCAAGGGGCAGAGTGGGCTGAGGGGCTGGTCTACCCTGCACAACCTTCTCCTCCTCCCCTGGCCCTGGGGAGCTGCTGGCAGCAGAAGAGGCAGAAGGGGAAAAAGCATCTTGGGACAGATTGAAAGGGTCTGAAACCTAAAAGCCATAAGCCAAGGGGGTCTATGGAGCCACCTCCAGCCCGGAGGCTCTTGTCTAGCACTGAGTAAAGATAAATTTTTACTGGAGTCTTGCATTAGTGACTGGCTTCGTATTATCTCTGCCTAGGCTGGGTGGGAGATGACTCCATACAAAGGGAGGAGGATGGAGCCCAGACTAACACAGCCATGGCATGGGACCATCACAGGATGCCCAACATCCAGCTGTGACACTGAGCTCTGGGTGCTGCTGGCAGGGTCCCGCAGCCAAGGCAAGCCCAGGCCAATGGTGATTTCTCCCAAGATATCAGGACGGGTCTGACCTGTCCCTGGGGCCTGTTCTCCATGGCACAGACTGCTCCTGAAAGCACAGGGAACATCCACACCTGCCAGTCAGGCACCAGGCAAAGGAATGAGCCTTGAAGCACCTTCATAACACTGGCAATTAGTCAATGCTGCCTTAACCAGCCTTGGTCCAGTACCAGTACCTGCTCTAGACATGGGGATGGACATCAGGAGCAATGACAATTTGCAGAAACCACTGGGTAATCTTTTGACCCCGAGTGTTGATTATAGATGCCAGGAGCACAACTCAGACCATGGTTTCAAATGAGCAGATCACATGCTAAAACGTTGCAGCACTCTCCAATGCTCTTGCTTCTACCACCATCCCTGGTACCTCTCAATTCTGTCCTGTTGCTGCTGTTCTCTGCCATCAGAAAATTCTTTCCCAGAGGCTCACACCCCAAATCTCCAGAGGAAGGGAAATAAGGCTGTTTCACATGGGTAGATGCCGCTAGATTTGGCAGCATCAAACTCCACAGGGTTCTTCACTGCATGCTAGTAACTTTTGTTTTTCCATTGAACCTTTTACTTCATGTCTCTCCTGGATGCTTCTTTTGAAGAGTGAGGGATGGCTTAGAGGTGTGCAGAACAGCACACCTGAAGCAGCAGCACCGGGTGTATCTGTGGGAATGAGATGATCCTGGGGAACTTGGCTCATGTTTTGCTGAAAGATCAAGCTCTTACCTATTCCTGACAAAACATGACAGTGCTGGAGAAGACTGGTCCAGCAATCCAGGAGAAAACAAAACAAAGGGAAAAAAAAGGACTAGACTGGGATTTCAGTGTCCAATTTAATTTCAGTGCAAGGAGGAAGCAGAGATTATTGGTTACAAGAAACAGCTTTGTTATTCCAAGCTACATGTAAAACCATGGCTGGCTTCTTACCAAGCACCCCAGATTTTGCAGACAGACCAAGTATGTTAAGGTCTCTGCAGAACAAGCCACCATCGAGAACACCACGGTTACCCAAATTTACAGAACATTGTTGCATAACTTGTGTTTAAAACAGTACTAAGGCTCTAAAGCAGCCTGGCCTTTGTGATCTGGCTCAGGGAACCAACCGCAACATCCATACTGAGGGAAGGGTGAGGAAGGGAAGGTGAGGGAAGAGACAATGTGGGTGATACAAAGTAAGTGTTCTACCACTCATAAACCAGAGGATTAACAACTGGCTTCTACCACGTGACTGTTATTTGCTCCTTACAGCTTAAAATCCACAGCAGCCAGTCATGCTCCCACAGCTGTGCACATCCCTGCTGAAAGAGGTCCAAGTGGCAGATCAGTGATCCCCAAAATACCCTTTCCCATACCAGTTCTGGCTTCAAGAGAAGCACAGAACCTCTGTCAAGCCCTTTGGGCAGTGTGACAAAAGACTATCAAGATAAAAGCTGGAAAGAAGCTGCAGCCTGTTCCTACCACAGGGCCACCATGTGCTCTGGAAACATCACAGCATGCAGAGCTTGTGGCAGCACTTGGTGAGTTTCTTCTTTGCATGTGCTGCTCCCCAAGACCTGCTCTGTAGACCTTCCAGCAGCATTGCTGACAGGGCTCTGAGGTGTCCTCTGTTCCCAGCCGTTCCACCCAGAGACAGGGGTATCAGAGGCAAACCCTGGCAGAAAAGCTCCACAGCTACATGACAGCAAGGCCAGTTTCTCCAGTGCTGGCTGCAGGACAGAGTGCACTGACCTGCTCTGCTCCCTTGGGGAGCCACAGGCCACAAAGCTCAGTGTGCATCACAGACACAACAGCAGGCACAACTTGGACCATGGACTCAAACAAGCATTATGTGTTTAAATAACCTTAAAAAGCTGCAGCGCACTCTGATGCTCCTTCCATCCTGCCTCATGGAGCAGAGTGAGCAGGCATGGATTTGTGCATGTACTGCACAAGCCAGGTAACTGTCACACAGGACTGGGGCCCTTCATCTGTCCAGCTGCACACACTGACATCAGCAGCAAACTGGCTGCTTTGCCCTTAGAGCAGCGACTTCATGGCACCAGTGTGAAGAACTCCTCCAGCCCCTACAGCACAGCAATTGAAACACAAACAAACACACACAGAGCACAGTGCTGAGGGACCGTTTGGACAGACACTAAAATGTGTAACACACCACAGACTGGAACAAGGAACTTCTCAAAAGACTAGACACATTCATTTCCTGCCTGGGCTCTCACACACCCAAGGAAATGCACAACAGCAAATGCCCTGAAGCAAAGATTCATTCTCTTCTCTTCTCTCCAACAGCAACTGAGGGCTCAATTTTAGCTCAGGATTTAGCAGTCTTGTTAAGATTAGCTGGAAAGGCCTTTCCCCTGCAGCCCCTCTGCTGTTTGGAGCTGTGAATGTTGTGCACTTTATGGGGGGGCCACTCTACAGTGCTGCAAGTCCTTCCCAGGTGTAGCTCCTGCGTGCCAAGCTGGTACCCCCTGCCCAGCACGTCCTCACTGCGACACGCTGGGAAGCTCAGTTAAGAGGCATGCGAGCACTACAGGGTCTGCTGGATAGATTCCTGTCGGCTCCAGCCCAGCAGGGATGTCTCTATTTCCTAGAAGCCTCATTACACCACTGCTTTGTGCATGCTCTCGAGGTCATGCTGGTTGAGGAACTGAGGGGTCTTTCGTTTGGCAGTGGCACAGATACTGCCTGGGGGTGGGGTGGATAAGACAGAGGAGCTGAAGGAAAGAAGAGACAGATGGGTCTTCCCACTCTCTCTCTTGCCTGGAGGTTTAATAAGGGAAAAGAAACCAAAACAAAAGCCACACTTGAGTGCTATTCCTTGCCCTTTTAACAAATATTTTCTTAAAATATAAAAACCATCTTCACCCTGGAAACTGCTAGAACGTAAACAATAAAAAGGGGATTTAGGGAGAAGAAGGGAGAGGAGGTTTGAATGTGCTTCCAGGCAGCAGCCCTTACTAAGAGCAACGGGTGCCTCTAAGGCCCTGTGCTCACCATCAGCCCTGTTCCTATGGCTCTCTTGCTCATTTAGAGTTCCCCAGTGGGTCTGGACTTAGGACTCAGCGATTACTGGTCTGCAGCAAATCCTGGCAGGTAGGCTAATCCTCTTCATCCTCACTGATGTCATAGGTGACTGCAGACTCGTTCCTGGAGCGGTTGGCAGGTGAGGAGGGAGGAGTCTTGGTGGAAAAGGGCCAGCGGAAGGAGGGAGATGGGGAGCGGTCGTGTGTGGGGCTGCTGCTGGGACTCTGCTTTGGGCTGATGGCCTGCAGCATCCGGCCCTTGCCCTCCTTCAGCATGTGCTTCTGGTGAGGGAAGCAGGAGGACAGTTAGCATGGCTTACTCAGTCATGGAAATGGACACTACTTACAGCCTGTGCAGCATTTTGAGTTGTGTTCCTTCAGAACTTCATGCTATTTAAGAGCAGAAAAAGCCCCAGCATCCCTCCGGGCTTTGGAAACTGCACACAGTGTAATCACTACTCATTTTCAAGGACTTCTAACATGATATTCACCCAACAGTGCAGGAAAGCCTGGCATAAACAAGTTGCTTCAGACTCATCTTAGGCCAATGACAAAGTGACTACCATCCTCGTGGCAGCTCAGAGGTCAGCATGGCACAAACTAGAGTTTACTGGCCAGCTCGTGGGACAGGGGAGTTTTTTCACTCTACAATGTAATTGGCATTATCTTGTTGGCAATGGTGAGCACTACCTGAAAACAGGCTGCCCAAGCCTGGGACAACTTGTCTGGAGATTGGCAGCACACTGAGCACTGCAACAAATGCCAAACCTTTCCTCTGCAGACTCTGTAGGAGCCCTACAATGTCTGTTAATGTCTCCAAAATTCTCTTTCCCCTTTTCCCAGAGCAACTCCTTACCAATGCACCTTCTGGACCAAACATCTCCAGGAAATTGCCGATGAACTCCCGGGACTTCTCTTCCCACTTCTGAATGAGATCAATACTCTTCTCTTCCACTTTCTGGACAAATTCCTTTGACTTCTCCTCTACATCCTTCACCCTCTTTTTCACCTTATCCACACGTTCCTGGAGGTGATATTTTTTCTCCTGCACAGAGAATGGTGGATCAGAATACAGCTCACCAGATTTGAGTGGAGACCATCTCTGCTCTGTATTACTACACTGAACTGCTGCTTGAGACTCAGCATCTCCATTAGTCTGGTGACACTTCTCTTTCATTTCCATGACACTTCTTTCCTAGACTACATGGCAGACACAATGGGGCTGTGAGACACTCCGTGGCAGGCACTGGCACAGTACACAAAGCAAGACTAAAGCCAGAGATAAGCACTATCTAATAGGAGTGCATGGAAGAAGGAAATATTTATACAGCACACAGATTAGATTCAAGTGACTTGCTGTAGGTCTTTCTGCATATCAAAACAGCACCAGTATTTCTGCTGGGTGTTTTTAAACAGAGTCAGAGTTATGTGCCAAAGAGAGGCCAAGCAGCCGTTACCTCCCCTGTTCCACTGTTGTTCACAGGCACAGTATCTGAGTGATACAAAAAAAATTTTATGACTTTACTTCCAACATCAAAAATGTCTTCTGCTGTATATTCTTTCTGAGGGCTAGAGCTGCACAGCACAGGATCAAGGGCATATCCTTCTGTCTTGCCCAAGCACTGCTGCTCCTGCAGCTCCAGGAAGGGAACAGTACAGTGGAAACAGCATCAGATTTTATCCTAACAAATGACTCTACCCTAAGGAGGTGGCTGGGGGAAGAGGAGAGAGATGAGACAGCAGCTGCTGTCAAGAAGAACTCACTCTTCATTCAAGAAAACATACATTTTGCCACACGCCCTCTCTCCAGCTCTTTCAATAGGTAAGACATCATCAAGACATCTCTGACAAGAGAGCAGCATTAGCAACCCCCCAGTTCCTCTGAGTGGGTCCTGAGGTGATTTCAGGGGTGGAAGTCTAATTTTTACTCCAGGGACACTGGTTTGGTGCCAATGCTTAGCTCTGCAGACAGGCCTTTCACTGGCACATGGCAGGACTGTGCTATCACTAGACAAGACTCTCTTCACACTGTGCAAGACCCCAGCTCCCGCAGCATGGCTGAGCCCCCCTGGCACTCACGTTTATGAAGCTGACGTTGAGCTCCTTGGCCGTGTAGCCCCGCTGCAGGTTCCGCCTGGCATAGACGTCGTAGTCCCGCACGATGCGCGTGATGATGTCGGACGTGGAGATGCCCTCAGTCCTCTGGGTCGGTGCAAACATGCCTAAAGTTGGGCAAAAGGACACAGGACAGCTTGAGCAAGACACGCGGCAAAAAGCTGCTGCCACCTCTATTAGGAAACAATTCCTCCTGTCATGACCTCACTTGCTAACTGTTCTCTGTCCTTAAATGTATCTTTGTCCTTAAATGTACAATACCAGAGCCATCCTTTCTGGGATGCCTAAGTAAGACCAAAACATCTCAAAACCCTGTCAAAATACCAGGTATTCTAATGAAAAGGTCTTCACTCTAGCTGGATTAAATACTGATTGCATACAGAATAGTGTGGGGACAAGGATAGGACCAGGGGTCCTACATTTTACTGGACGGAAATATAACACTCTGATGACTGAGTTTGGATAGACATAAAAAAGCTGCACCCCCAGTGAATTTTACAGCAAACAACTACAAGTGCCCCTCTGCTAAGTTCATGAGACTCCCCATTTGTGAGAATCACTAAGTGAAACTGTAGTATGTTTTCAAGAGGTTGCTGTTAATTCAATCAAAATAACCAGACTGAAATTAGGAATTAATGCTGGATCATGCTTGGGGTGGGACATGGAACAGTTCTAGTGTTATGAAGCAGGGCCCAGAGCTGCTTCTTCCTGCCACCAGAACCATCTGGGCAGACCTTGTTCCCAGAGGGGCATAATCGTGCATTACAGAGGTACAGGAGAAACTACAGAAGATTTTTGATAGGAAGCCCTGGAGAATTTGAGGGGGACCCACCTGCTTCTTTTATATGCTTATAGACATCATCACTGCCAGCAGAAGAGTAGGGGATGTCATCATGTGCCACGAAGTCGATCTGAAAATTAAAAAAAGCAAGTCAACATTTTATCTGGAATGTGCAGATCTCCTGCTGCTGCCGAAAGATGGTAACTTTCGGCTCAACACCTCCACTCAGGGGTGTGAAAGAGAACAGCAAGACACTTCCCTCTTACAACACAACACAGAGCAGTCCCAAGTTCTCAGTGGCAATTGCCTGTGAATTGTAAGCACATGACAGAGAGGAAAGAAAAGGCTGGGAATAGGGACACAGCTGCTTTAACCTCCACAGAGAAATGGCTTGTTAATAGCAACAACAGTAAACTAAGCAAGGTCCCCTGGAGACTCCTTCACCTCCCAAAGCTGTTCAACAGATGTTAAGAGATTCCTTTCACTTTATCTCACCAACTGATAAAAGGCTTTCAAGACAGCTTGTCTGGTCTCCTGGGCAGGGAAGCTGATGTATATCTAAGCTGCTCCTGCTGTAAGAGGGAGTTGGACCAGACACCCCCCAGAAATCGCTTCCAACACACGTAATTCTCTCCCTACTGCACTTCACACCTATCTGTAACCAGCACCAACTTCTCCTGAAATAGCGAGAACCCTCTCAGGCTTTTTCACTATGTCACAATCTCTACATTACTTTAACATTACATGCCAGCTCAGCAAATGCTTCTACACTCCCAAGAAACCCACTCAATTCCCATAACCCAGTTCATTCTATATTCAAGGAGCTTCAACAGAAACAGTTTGCTCAGGCAGAGGTCACCCCCAAAGATGAATTCTTGCTGTAAACAGAGAGAGGCTAATCAAAATTCCAAACATATCAGATGTCACAAATTACCCTGTGCTCAGCCAGGAACTCGGGTGTGAGGGTCCAGGGTGCATTTCTCACCACCTCGTCCACATAGCGACAGTGCTGCACAGCATCGTAGCGCTCGTTTTCGTTCATTACCGTGAAACCCTTGAAGTTGTGGGTCAGCTCATCACTGCAGACTGGAGAAACAGGCAGAGAACACTGAGGCTGAAGGACTTACCCCAAAGATTTACAGTAAAAGGACCTCGGCTGCACTCTGCTGAACCAGACAATGCCAGCAGCTGACAGAGGCTGGTGTTTCAAACCTAGCTCTTCCAGCCACAAAACATCAGGAACAGGGAGCGCTGCAGGGCACTGAGCTACTGAGCAATTCTGGGCAGGCTGTTTGGAGAATTTCTGCCCAAGCTGGGGACCCACACCCCAAGCCTTTAAGATCTCCAGAGCTGTCAACACTTATCAAGGAAACCAGCCAACACAGAAGACCACTCTTCTATAAGAAATGGCACCTGGGGGTCTGCTGGGCAGAAATCCACATTTAAAGCAATGGATGTCTCAGGCTTGGAATCTGAAAAAACTTATTGCCTGAACTTCTGATTTCATAAAATACCATACCACAGTCTAGTTCTTGGAAAGTTCATGTTAAAACAAAGGGGGAGTTCACAGGAAATCAAGCTTAATTATTACGTTCTATGATAAAGTAACAACTCCTGATAATCTGCAATGTAAGATATTGAGGAAGGAGTTCTATTTGATTATCAGACTCAAAAGTAAACAAGGCATTACCAGTCTCACTGGTATTGGATTTATTTACGTTCTAGACAAACAGATGATAAAGAGTGGGGGAGATTATTCCCTGCTTGGAGCTAATGCTCTCTTGGGATGTGGCCTCTTGTCTCAGTTCTGGTGCAAGTTCATTGCCCTCCTCCTCACCAGTCTCCCACAGGCACAGAATGTGGTTACACTCCTCGCTACTTTAACATGTTAATAGTTTGACCTGAAGTTATTTTCCTGTTTGTTGTAGTGTTTGTGTACATGGGGATATCTTTCAGCCTTTAAGATTTCTAGGCTCAGGGCAGTTTGTAGGTTGGTGGAACTGTTTCAGCTCTTCTCCCTCCCTTCCCCTTCCAGACACTACTGTAGCACACAAGAAGTGCAGGCATGCCACTATTAAAATGCTCTCAGCAATGACTGAAACTCTGATATGGAAACAAACCACCTAGGATGTTATAAAGGTTCTATGGCAGGGTGAGAATTTCATTTTGCTTCATGAAGACAATGGGAGTTGAGAAAACTAGCTAAAGGTATTTTCAGTTCTCATACTTCAGCATCATTATGCAGCCTGACCAGGGGTCAGCTCCTGAGGGACAACATGCACAGCCTGATGTGTCCTCAGCGTGGGTGGAGGGACAAGCAGAGGCACTGCCTGGACAGAGGCCCATGTGCTGCAGCAGCCAGAAGAGAGGTATCTTTTTTCCTGTTACATTCTTGAAGGAGTCTGGCTGAAACACCTCTGTTAGATCCCTTCAGGCACTCAGCAGGACATTCCTGGCATCATCTAAAGGCTTATGACCTAACAGACAAAATGGGCAACTTCTATTTGGAGAAGGAAGGCCTCACTGACTTCCAGGTGTCCAGGCATGTGCCCAAGAAGCCTGTGATCTCCATGCTCCGAGTGGGATCTGTTTGGCACTAAGCAATCTCCAGCAGGAAACTGGAGCTGGGGAGTGACTTGCAGGGCAATACATGTGAACAAAGCAGCCATGGAGGGACTCATACTTTAGCAGTCTCATTTATGAGTCAAAGGTAGATGCTCAACTATCCCTAATATATTTTGATACTCAGATGTGCAACTCACCTGTACCTGTCACAGAATAGAGGGGTCAAATTAAAACAGCATGATCAAAAATCTTTTCCTTAAGCATTCAGTTAGTACAGGATATCTTTCTGCAGACATACCCAACCCTCAACATCTTGCAATAAGACTCCAGCAACATTTGGGACAAGTGTCTGCAGGGAGAGTTCACTGAGGCCACAAAGACAAAACCCCAGTATGCACAACCACAGACAGAGCTAAACTGTACTCCTGCAACAGCCAAAGTCAACAAGGTCACTCCTTACCTCCAACAATGAGGTATGTGTTTGGGAAGAGGTTCTTTGCTTGCATCAAGGCCCGGGCATGTCCAGAGTGGAACAAGTCAAATATTCCATCAGCATAAACTCTGACAGGGCGATCCACTGTGCCAAAGGAACAGAGAGACAGCTGTGAATATGCCTTCCTGGAGAAGCAGCTGCTGCTCATACTCACATTTGAGGACCTTCTGAAAGTCATGGAGGTGTTACAGAATGCAGCACCATAATCAGGACAGAACTGTGAAGATAAATGCCTGGCTCTCTGCCTTCCCATGTGGAAACAAATGCATATGAGCACAGAACTGAAATACAAGCACATATAAAGGCAGACTGAAAGCCTACCATGTATCACCCAAACGAGGTGAAGGGGAGACCAAGGGAAAAACAAACCCTAAACATTTCCCTTCTATGGAAATCCAAATGCAGAATTTACTTTTTGCACAACAGTGAGATACCAGAGGGAAACTGGCCCAAATGTTTTACAGGTGCCTGATTTCCCCCTGCATGCCAGGATGGCATCTCAAGACTTTTACAGCATTCCCTTCTGTAGCCTGCTGCTACAGTCTGATTGAGGGACCAGCATCATCAGCTCCCCCAGACACATGCAGTGTATGGCTTTATTCAAAAACACAGCTGAACTACTCAAAGAAAAGCAGACACCATTCTGCTGAATCACTGGCATTATCAGCTAAACCCATAGGTGGTAATAATAACAATAACAATAACAATAACAACAACAACAACAACAATAATAATAATAGATTATGATGAAGAGGACAAACAAAACTTCCCTCGGGCCACCTCTGCCAGGGGAAATTGTAGCTCAGTTCTTTGAGGTCAGCACAGAGGTAAAGTGAGATAGTCTAGCACTGCCATGTAATAGTGAGAGGCTTCTGATCTTGGGACCACAAAGGACCACAGTCCTCTTGGCTGCTGATATCCAAAACCCACAGTCTTTGACAAGTATGTGATACACTTGGGAACAGCCTGCTGCTCTCTTAGCTCAGTTCAGACAGACAGACTCAGAGGAGTGGTGAGCAGAGGCACACCAAAGCTGCAGTGAAGACAGGACAGAGAGAAGACCTAACAGGAAGCTGAGACCCCATAGGTCTGGGCAGAGCCCTGGAGGTACCCAGAGACAGAGCTTGGGAGGCAGCAGGAAGAGGAGTTGATGCAAAGGTCAGGGTTGTTAAGTTCAAGGTAAGCAGAGGAGTCAGTTTGAGGACAGCCTCTTACAATAACTTTTTAGTGGTTCTAAGACCTCAATCTGAAGATGCCAGGAGGCTCTGAAGAGCCAAGGATTTGGAGATCTGTGACTGCAAAAGCTTCCTGTATGCCAGAAGAGGGCTGGTCCTAGCAGACCTTTATCAATGTTCATTCACATTCTAGAAAGTGGCTGGGACATCCTCCTCTTTCCTCTGTACCTGCAGCAGCTACAGTTCCTGAGCACAGACACAAACAGCAAAAAGGAAGTGTGCACTGTATTTTAGTCTCACAAAAGAGACAGGTAGGCAGGAGAGCCACCACTGTTGAATCAGAGACCTTTGTGCAGACTGTGGAGAGTTTCAGCTGGGAAATTAATATATACTGTGAAATACACTGGATTTTCACAACCTCTGGCAGGAAACCACAGCCAGGTCTCAATCTGAGCTGGTCATCTCAGCAGCAGTCAGGTAGATAGAAGTGCAGCATTTTTATTGTCTCTGTAGCCACAACAGAGAGGCCAGGTAAGACAGCACTGTCTGCACACTCTGGCAGGAGAGGGCCATCATCCTTCAGGAGTCAGTTGTGTCTCTGCCTCCCCTTTGGACTTGCAAAGAACAGTGTTTCTCCTAGCCTGGTTTAGAGAATAAGAGGACACATTCTTGTGGGGCTGGCCTGTGTTGTTAATGACAGTGACTTTAATTCAAATTCAGGCTAGAATGGGACATTCTGGACAAAGGTATAAATTGGTTTTACTTGCCTGTTTCAAGTTTCAGAAAATATGACTTTTAAAGTGCTTAACTTTAAGCTAGCTCAGACAAAACAGTACAGAAAGTGTGCAGTTCTATGGCTGTCAGTGGCTCAGTTAGAGTTTAAAACAAATATCTACAGTCTCCTCACACATACAAACTCAAATTTCAGGTGTACTGACAGGCCAAATTTCCCATGGGAACAGTTACCTAATCACCAAAGCACTCAGTTAGTCATTGACTGTAAACCTGGTCAGACACACAAGGTTGGTTTGGTCTCAGAGATATCCCAATCATACCCACATCCCCCCAAACTCAACATTTATACAATCCCCTTCCAGTCTGTGTTCTTACTTACAAGGGGTCCCTCTCATGGCTTCTTCATACGTCACTCTGATGTATGGCTTGCTGTAGTCGATCTCTACTTCATCTGAGAACGGAGCTGGTTCCCTCAGTCCCTAAACAGCCAGGAAAGTTTCACTGTGAGAGTGCAAAAGTGAGGGCAGTTCACAGTGGCAGCACTGCCATCACAGTGTTCTAGGCACTGGGTGACTCACTGTGCCTCTGCACAATTCAGACACATGTACTGAAAGACTAATTAGTGTAAAACCTCAAAACAGCCTTGCAGGCTGATTAGCCTGAGTTTACAGAAGAAGAGAGAGAGAGAAAAGAAGAGTTTAGTAGACAGTATTTATACTGGAGCAAGAAAATCAGAGGGTCAGAGCTGCAGCTGCTAGACTCAGACTTCTGACAAACAGCAGTTCACAGGAGCACAAGCCAAGCTCCAAACCTCACTGTCACAGCTCCAGCTGTGCCCACTCTGGCAAGACCATCACTGTGCTGTGCCTGAGTGTTTGTGCTGTGATGTACAGACTGTAACAGCTCCTCGATTTGAGTACAAGAATGAGCAGAAGAGACCAATTGCAGCACTAACTCCAAGGGAATGTGTGTGTTGTCACCATTTCTGAGCCATACAAGTGAGAGACTGACCTTGATCTGTGGCAGAATAACTCCAACTGCTGCAAGGAAACCCCTCTAGCTTGCTAGCTTGACAACACCAGTGCATTTAATCAACAGCTGAAGTCCAGCCATTATTTCTGATCTGCTCTGAATGGAAATTAAACATCTGCCCTTCCCATTACAAAACAAACAGCTCAATTTCCTTGTAGCTGGAAGGTAGGGCTGCAATGGACATCTTGTTCCTAGTCAGAACACTAGGAAACAAGCTTGCAAATCATTACAATAATACCTTCAAGATGAAAAAGGCTAATCTGCAGTTTGCTCTCTGGCTTCCTGTCCCACTGCAGAATCTTGGCAATGTCCAACACCACTGCAACCAGAAAAACCACTCCTATTCTGGCCAGTGTCATTCCTTATTAGAGTGCTTATAGTGAAATGCACAGGAAAACAGCCACTGACCACTACACTCAAACAAACTGCTACTGCTGAACATTGCCTTAAGTCACTGAGGGCTCCACATTTCAGCACCTCCTCTTACTCTTACAAGGATCCTCTTATAGGATCCTTACTGTCAGATAAGGCCTGCAGGTCTCTCCTCTCATCACTGCCATTAAATCTAGGTCTTCCCTATAAAACCAGATTCTTGGCAGTTTAGTTGAAGCTAGGAATAAAAGCACAAAAAAGCCCTATCAAAATTATCAGAGGAACACAGAGACATGTCCTCAAAAGGTCCTGCCAGAATCTTGCCCTTCCCCTGCAGGGCCAGTGAGGGTCAAAACTCAACCTGATGTGTACAACAGGCTTGTGTGTCAGCAGGTTTGTTACCACCATCTGCTGCTGAGCCCTATTGCTTCAGGTGAACATTCTGCCAACAGCTGCTTAGCTGGGAGTGGAAAAGGCTTCAAGGTAATCTCACAGTTGGGCAACAATATTACTCTTGCTATAATAAATAAAACTTTTGCAAAAGGAAGAAAAAAAAAATCTTTCACCAGGAGAGCTGTGTTTGCCCTGTGGCTAAAAAACAGCCAGGAAGCTTAAAAAGTGGCTAGATATTACTTGTCTTGTGCTGTTTGCAAATGCTTTATTTCTAACAGAGGACAGACAGCAACTTGAAGAGCAAGTGACTGCCACGGAATAATAAATAACCTGCACATTTCTCTTTCCTTACTGAAATAGATGGGATCTTTAAGAGGGACAGGGTGGGTTTTGGCAACAGTGAAGGACATAAAGTTTCTGTGGGATAAGTCACACAAGAGCTCAAGCCTCCATCCCCAGTGCCTGCCTCCCCAGTTCTCACTGCTGGTGCTGCTCTTACTTCATTACCACTGTCAGTGCTCTGTGACAGGGCTGAAGCTCTCCTGAAGAGCAAAATGTTGTCATCGAGGAGGAAGGTTGCAACACATCACCACGTTTTGCCAAGGACCATGACCCTGGTATGACGTGGCAGGGATGGTAGCTGCCTTTTGACAGAGATAAGAAAAGAACAACTAGAGCACACATGATGCACAGGACAGCTCCAGGAAGAGGGCAGAGAAGAACTATAAAAAGCCAATTGTCGCAATATTGTGGCAAGGACAAGTTAAAGACAGCCCTTTTCAGTAGCATTAACTGGATCAGACCCCCTTCAGAAAGGATCCCACTGGCTTTAGCTAGTTAAAGCCATCCCAAGGTTGATCTAGAAAATAAATCCTTTCAGTTGTTTGTTGTGGTTTTTTCTGGACACTCCCAAAATACCAGCAACATAAAAATGCAGTCTCTCTCCAGACCAAGAAAATTGAATGAACGGTGATCTTCCCAGTGTGTCAGAGTGTGGAATCAACAGATCACTTCTGCAGGTGCTTACAGGCTTCAGACCCTCCTGCAGTTGTTATGTGCTTCTCCTGAGAGTTTGTCCCTCCCAGTGGGTCACTTAAAACCCACCTGTGAGAAATGCCTGCTTCTCCATGGCTATCTAAATGCCTCTCTCTTTGGCTCAGCTTAAGTGACAAGCAGCTGGACACACCAGAAAAGCAGCTTAGGAATGCTTGCCTCATACCTAATTTAAGCCCATGTTGTAAGTATGTTATTAGTATGAACAAAGGAAGATTCCAAACTGGATTTGCAAGAAGGAGAGCTACTGTCATTTGCTTCTTATCCCCTGCCCCCTCCTTGCTTTCTCTGTACACAGATAAACCACCACCTGTATCTTTCTGCTGTTACAGCTTAATGTCCTCAACTCACAGGCTCCCAAAATTCTTATCTCTGCTTACTTACAAGTGAGCGTCGAGACATTTTTGGAGGGATTCCATCCAGCTCTGTTGCCCCATTAGGGCCTGATCCATCTTTTCTTCTCTTTCGGGAATTCAGCCTGGAGGAGGTCGGCGGCTCCATCTTGCCAAGCACGTCCAGAAAGAACTGGAACAAAATGAAGGAGAGGGAAAAAAGAAAAAAAAAGAAAAGAGATATTTCTCAGTTCTTCCAAAACAGAATCAGTCAACAGCAGGCACAGTGTACAGAAGGTCAGTGCAAAGACACAGCCACCTCACAAGGGGCTTAGCCAGTTGTATTTGGCATCAGCTGCCAAGGCTTGACAAACAGTGCCTGGTGGGAATACTGAATCATTTAATGCAACCCAGAGCTGTTCTGCAGAGAGAAGCGTGCAGCAGTCAGCTGGCTGGAGGAACACTGAAACAAGAGTTGCAATGCAAATTATAAATCATTACTACGAGGTTAATAATGCTATTTTCGCATCTAAAGGGCAACCTAAGGATTATGGCATGCCCAGTTCACATTTAGCCCTCATCCAGCTCTCATTTGGATTCTTTACCCTTTACACCCCTCAGGGCAGCTGGTGGGTGTGCTGCATCCCTGTACAGTCCTGAAGAGAGGAAGGAAGGTCTATGCAGAAGGATAAGGGCAAAGGAAGGGCTCGTAACTTGAGTTTGAACAGGCTTGCTGTTTGCTTTGCCATTTGTGTAAGACCAAACTGCAGCTCCCCAGTGGGGACAGCCCACCTTGGGACAGCTGCCACCGTGTTCCCCTCTTGTCCCTTGTCCCCACCGCAGTGGTGACTCAGCAGATGGTGAAGCAGCTGCTGACACTACATTAGGCCACACTTACTTCTGGCACTTTATGTACTAGTTTGCAATTAGTGGTGGTTCAGCTGAACTGCTTCTCTGATGAACAGACAGACACACCACCAATTTGGGACAGAAATTGTGACAGTTATAAAGAAGGAAGTTATCTGTGCTTTAGGCTGGAGTCACTGTACCTTTCCAGAAGAGCCTGGAGTATTAGTAACTCCTGCTTCACACAGCTGAAGCAAAAATAGGGATTTATAGGAAGGCATGGCAGTGAATATTCCCTTTCCAGCTGCTGCAGGAGTTAGAAATGGGTGCTAGATTTGCAAAAACTAAAAACCAGCATTCTCTCTCTTGTTGACTTGGAGTGGGCACGTCTCCAGTGCAGCACATGGCACTTCTGGCCTGCTGTTCCCCAGAGCAGCATGACCCCTCCGCCCAGCAACAATCCTTAGGTGCGTGCCTCAACTCCCTAATAATAAGAGTGGTGTGGAATTTAAAACGTCTCCCCACCCACATGCAGTGGGTGTGCTGGAATGTTAGGTGGGGCAAGTGCAAGGTGTGACAAAGAGCAGATGCCCCTCTGAATACCACCTTTTTCCTCAGCAGAGGGGCTCTGTTGAGTGTTCTACTTGGGATGAGCTGCGACTGCCCTCACTAAGGGCCCCTGGCAAAGCTCTGCTGTTTGGCAGCCAAGAAGGGTGTGCTTTGTGAAAGAGCTGTTAAATAGCAGATTTAGTGATCGGACTTACTCAAGCACATGACTCAAGGTTAAGGAATGCTCCAAAGTAACAAGTCAAATGCAGTTTAACGAGATGCAAATATCTCTCCCTCCCCACTGAGCATCAGCATGATGATACCTTATGGGCAGTTTTAGGGTCAGACACAGCTGAACTGGTTTGGCGCTACATACACGTAAGTATCCCTGGCTGCTCTGCTGGACCTACCACAATGTACTAAGAACAGGGAAAGAGAATCTTAGGTCAGTAGGGAACCAAAAAAATGTTGTGGAGAAGATAAAAGTGACAGTGAAGAGCAGCCACAAGGACATTCCAGAACTGTGTGATCCATCCAGCACTCACTCCATAATGCCTGTGAGTCAAGCTTGCCGTTTCCCCCATTCCAGTAATTAACTTACTATTTCCTGAGAACAAACATATGGGAGAGTGCAAACATAACCTTAGGCAAAAAAGTTTGGAACCCTCAGGTCCAAGTCTTCAAACATTTAAGCAAACGTTTGACTATCAGGTGAGATCCGTGCTATAAATGCAGCAGCTTCCAGAGTACCTCTGTGAAAACACAGGGTATGACACACCTCATTCTTACATTTTGCAAGGTGTTATCTTGCAAGCACACTCTGCCTCAGTCTTTTACCACCGTGGTCCTAGCAGAAACAATGAAGTTCAAAAAAAGCAGCAAATGTCTGTCTCTGGTTCAAGTAACCCCAGAATTCATGGAAACACTGGGGGGAAACTGGAGCAAATTTTCTTGTTACTTGGTTAAAATAATTTCACTGTGCTTCAAGTCACCTGTTGGTCTCTGACCACTTTCTGTCCCTCCCTTGGGAGAGAATTAAAAGGTCTGTTAACGTGCTGAATGCAGACATTCTGAACCACTGCCCAGCAAAACATCAAAAGCGGAGGCTTTGGTGCTGAAGCACAGACAGCAGCCCCACACACAACCAGGTGAAGCTCTTCCCCCATCAGTGTGGCCCATCGGAGCAACCAGACTTCACTGCACACAAGCACAGTCTCTGCTGAATTACCACCAGCCCCTTGCTGCTGGGTGCAGATCTCATGGCCAGCCAAAGAACTGCAGGTTACAGTACAGGGCAGCACTGTCCCAGCTCAGGAGAAAACTCCAACATCTTCTTCCAGCTCCTCCCACACCCAACCATCCACCCGAACTTTTCCATTTCTCAGGGTATACAGTTAGTTAAACGATGGCAAACAACAGCTTAAGTGAATGGATTCCAACTTGAGAGTTCTATTAGTCACTGTGCATTAAATCAGCAGCAGTGGTGAGACAGCATCAGCCACATAGCAGCAGCTCTACCCAATCTACCAAGTGAGAAACCAGCTTCAAGGTTGGGATAAATATGCTCTGTCTGCTGAGACCTGACAGGTGAGATGTTGCTGAAGTAGCCTCTGTAGTGTTCAGACAGCTGGGCTGGGCACCTCATGAGTGACACCTCATGAGCTCTGTTAATTACTCAAATTAATGCAGAAATGAAACAGTAATTTTAACACTGTTCAGAACTTTAAAACCCCTGTCCTGTGGCTAGTGCATTCCTGGGAAGTCCTCTCATCACCAAGCTTGTCTTCAATAAAAACTGGGAACACACCACACCTTACTGCAATAAATCTACTAATCTTAGAATGCTTTATTTTGATCCAAGTGACTAAAATAGCATCCCAAACAATTATTTACCAACAGTGGGATCCAGCATCTGTAGCTGAGTTTAACACATGAGGACATGGCTTTGCTTCCCCAAATGCATAAAACACTGCCTGTTCTAAAATTAATTACATTTGCAGCAGATGGGGAAGAGGAAACAGAAGATAACTCTCAAAGCTCATTCTGAACACTCCAAGATAGAAACCAAGCATAACCAGAAGAAAGAGCCCTGCTGTAAAATATTAACATTGTTCTATTTTAAGGTGTCACCCTCCTGCATTATTGAGTTCATGGCTGAATACCAGATACTGCTTGAAAGAAGCAAAGCTGGAAGTGCCGCTTTTGGAAAAGCCGTGGACATATCACAGTCTCTCCACCACTTTATAAAACACTCAGGGCTTTTCTTCTTAAACTTATTTCTTTGGTGCGTCCTGTATCAAAGAAGGGCCTTGCATCACCTGCCAGCTAACTCACCAAGAGAAAGAGAGACCTGCACGGGCTCTGCAAGGAGCAGTTGACTGCCAGATGGGAAAAGAGTTGGTTTTCCTGTCAGGGAATCACTGAATCCCACTGAAACACAGCCACGTCTGGGAGGGGAAAAAGGACAAGCATTGATTATTAGAAAGGAAAAAAAAATATAGGCAGGGAAGGAATTTAAAACTTCTCCTTTAGTGTCAGTTAACTACACCATCATCAGAGCTGGAATTTAACCAGAACACCAAAGTTCACACCTCTGGCAGGTGGAAGAGATCAGAACAGGCCCAGCAAATCTTCCTGCTTAGCCAAAGTTTTACCTCACTGTCTGCATCTTTATGGACAGTGCTGCCGGTGGTGTCAGAGAACTCCAGCATTACACTACGCTGGAGAAGGAGATCAGATCTTTCTGTACCCTAAGCACACTGATGGCATGAGGACCTGGCCCATCTGCCTTTTTTTTTGATGTCCTGAAGAACTTCTTGGAGAATATTAATTGCAAACCTACATCAGTAGCAGGATTTGTTCCGCCACTTCTGCTGCTTTTCACCTGCAGCTTTACCTGTGAAGCAAAATAAATGGTGCTACTTAAACTGAAAACGAGCTTGCTGCAACAACTCTGTAAATGCTCCAGCCCAAGGCTGCTGCAATTCCCACCAGGGACACAAAGCACAGACTGGCAGCTGGACCAGTGAGGCCCTGGGACACTCACAGCTCCCTGGGTGGCACCACCTGCTCCAAGGCTGTCCTATCAACCCTCTGAACTTGGGAGGTGTTGGCACAGTCAGATGTGACTGTCATGTGCTGCTCTGCCTACAAGACCATTGCACTTTACAGGAACAAGATATTTCTCTTCTGCTGACTCATCTGCAGGCAACACTACTAAACTTTGCACTCTGCCAGCTGTCTGCAGAGAATTGCTTTGACACATGGACAGCATGTAAGCAAGAGCCTCAGGGAAAAGGCAGAAGTCCTGTCACTTCAGGTAAGTCCCTTGCCAGCCTATGAAGTACCAAAGCGACCCTACATTCCTCTGCATTCCTTGACCATAGACAGAAGAGAATCCTTTTACCCCTGTTCTCCTTCATCTGCAACACCCAGTCTCCAATTAACCTTACTGGTGTGTATCCCCGTGGAGATCTGTAGAGACACAGAGACTTGGGAGTGGTTAATGACAGAAGATTCATCGTGGATCTCTCTTCTATCAGTGCTTAAAAAACTTGCCCAATCTCCAAGGCAACTTCATGGCCAGCCCAGGCTTGCCAGGCCCAGCTCTGTCCCAGTCTCCAGACTCAGAGCATCTGCCTGGAAACAGAGTGCTGCTGGCTATGACCCAGCCTGCTTGCCTCCAGACAGACTGCAACACTCCCCACAGTCAGCATCTGCTCTACCTGGATGGTCAAGCCCTTGAGCCCCTTAAAAAGGTTACTGCAGGATCTGGCACAGTGCCACCCACTTGTAAAACACAGGCTGCTTCACCTACTTTGGATCAAGATCAACAAAAGCAGCTGTGCCACAGTGTGTTAAAATCCACACAAACATATAAAAGGGATTCCTGTGTAGCCAGTGCCACACATCAGTCCAGCAGCATCCACACCTTTGCTATATCTGCTAAAACAATCCCCCAGGCCTTGCATCCCCTACTGGTCCAGGCAGGCTGGTAACATTTCCTCGAGCAGAGCCTGAGCATGCACAAGCTCTGGTACCCATGTCCTGCAAATGACTTAAGATAACTCTGCCTAACCACAACTGAAAACAGTTCAGTGCAGTCACCTAGACAGTGTTGCTAAGTAATCCACATAAAAAAGAGAAACTGCTGTCAAGACCTCTGTGAATTCACAGCCCTTCTGGGTATACCATAACCTCCAGGCACTGAGTGTCTCAACATGTGACAACCTCTGCTGGGTGAGTGAAACAGCAGAAATAGAGTTTATGCAGAATACCAGAAAAGATACTGTCAGGGACAATAAAGTGTGAGAATAGGTGGCCATTCTGACCTGACTTCTCCACTGTTTCATTTTTTGGGATTAGCAACAGTGCTGTTTGAGATTGAAGGTGTAAACTTCCTTTAGCAGGTTTACACACCAATTCCAATTCCTTACTGCAACAGTTATTGTTTGTGGCTCTTGGTACAGTGACTTCAAGAGTGTTACGACCCAGACCTCACAGCGAGAAACTTCAAAATCAGGAATTTTAATAATTGTGTATATATGGCAATTTTCTTTGGGAAATAATGTGTGGCTATTTGTCATTTGAATTTCTAAACCTAATACAGTGGCTGTCCTCAGACCCTGGGGTCCTGCAGATGGAAAACCAGCACTATCTGTTTCTGACCACCCCAACCTTTGCCAGGGTCCTGGTGCAGCAGCATCACAGGGTGAGGACAGAGAGGCCACCTGCACCATCCTGCACCTCCCTCCACAGCGACTGAGGACTACAGAAGAGCATCACAGCTCTCAGAGTTCCTGAGGACTTTAAGTCCAATTACAAAACCATTAATCAGTGCAGCCAGGACTTCGGTGGACAAAAAGCGGGTTAGAGAGGACGTGTGCCTACGCAGCAGCTGGGTCACACCTTTCTTCGCTGCAGCCAGGGCCACCTCTTCACTGTCCTCCCTAGGCCTTGACTGTGTCCCCGGTGGGGGCATGTCCCCCGGAGCCCCGACGCTCCCAGCGCTGAGGGTGCACTACAGAAGTTTCCCACTGATGTGCCGCTGTCACCTCTCAGCTGCCAGTCCTGCCATCTCGGAGGATCACGCCCGAGCCCCGGCCTGTGCCCAAGCCCCCACAAAGGGGACGCAGCGCATCACGAGCCCCCAGCAGACACTGCCCTCTTGCCCAAAGCCAGCGCTCCACGTCCCGACGGGCCAGCACGTCTCGAAGCCCCAGCCTGTGCCACGGCCACCACGCTGGGAGAGGGGCCCGGGCAGGGACCCCTGAGCGGCTCCGCAGGGGGAGCGTGCGGTGCCCTCATGTGCCGCCAGTCTGAACCCACTCAACAGCCTCCGGTCCTGCGACAGGCACGGCTCCCTCCCNTCCGTTCCGGCTCGCGACGGTCCTGCCCCGCGGCTCTGCGCGTCACAGAATATCCTGAGCTGGAAGGGACCCGCGAGGATCATCGAGTCCAGCTCCTGGCCCTGCACAGCACCAGCCCCGAGAGTCACACCAAGTGCCTGAGAGCATCGTCCAAACGCTTTCTGAGCTCTGTCAGGCTTGGTGTGATAACCACTTCCCTGGGGATCCTGTTCCAGTGCCCAGCCACCCTCTGGGGAAAAACCCTTTCCCTGATACCCGACCTAAACCCCCACGACACAGTTTCAGGCCGTTCCCTTGGGTCCTGTCACTGGTCACCACAGAGAAGAGATCAGTGCCTGCCCCTCTGCTTCCCGTTGTGAGGAGGGGAGACTGTGATGAAGTCTCTTCTCCATCCATCCAGTGTATGGATGTATCCCGTCTAAATTCAAGAGGTTCTGAAAGGAGGGAGCTGCCCTGCATGTGTACACCGACGTGCAGTGCTTCAGCAGTGGCTCAACCTTTCTCCAGGGAAAATACAGCATACCTTACCTGTCCCACGCCACAGCCAAGGGTGGTGAGGCTGAGTGATTATGGACTCAAATCTGCTCACCTTTGTACAACAAATCTGCTTTGTACAACACCTTTGTGAAGAAGCCATTAAGCACCTCCAAAACGGAGCAACTGCAAGGTGAAACATTGTGATTTAACAGCCATGACTTTCTAAAAGCTTCAAAATGAGTCTGAGGTCATATGTACCACCTCCTGTAAAATGTTGTGTGGAGGGTTTTGCTGTTCCCCAAAAGTCATGCTCCCAGGTTGTGCACACAGTAGCACTGTTACATCTCTCTGCAGGTTCCTTAGTGGGAGACAGCCACAGGCAGCAACAAAGCAGTCAGGGAAGTCACCTTCTACTTCCCATCACAGGAAAAGGAGAGGAAGACTCATAATCAAAATATTTCAAACTAATATAATAGAGAACCAGCTGTGTGCTGCCTCCAGCACTGTAGCTGAAAGAGGGATTCTAGAAGACGCATCGTAATTTTTTACTTCCCTGGCTTCCAGGAGCTGCATGAGGAGGGTGTGTTCTGCTGTAACAGTTGGTCAGGATGGGATTCAGGGTTCATCCCACCCCACTTCAGCACTCTAAAAGCCATTCATCCCACTGGAATGGTTCAGCTGTGCTTGCTCTGTCAGCAGAGAGAGAACAGGCATCACCACAGAGCATCCCATCTTCCAATGGGCATGCTAATATGTACTCTGTTGGCACCCACTGTCTCAGGAACCCATCTGGTCCTCCAGCTTTTGGGGAGATGAGAAGCTTTAGCACTCTTCTGCAGATCTACTGAAGCCTGTCTGAGGCTGGAGTCCTAGCAAAGTTGGTCTCCAAACATCCACCCTGATATTCCAAAACAATTACGGAGAGATTGAGAAATCACTGCAGTATCTGCTGAAGAGCATGAGGAGCAGTGATCACTCACAGCATCCACAGGTGCCAAATTGCACCAGACCAAGGAGCAGTTACTGCAGGGAGGAGTTCTGGCAGTCATGGGGTGTGTGGGCTGCTGGCCTGACCTAATGTCCTAAATACCTCGACTTTCCATCAGTTAATACCATCTCATGTGACACAGCTGGGATTCATAGCCCAGTTATTGCTGGAGTCATAGGAACAAATCTGGATAACCAGAATCAGAGATCAGCTTTATGGATTAATTTACAAAGAATTGTCAAAATGCTCGCCTGAGAAATGCAGACAAGCTATCCAATATAGTGTGTCTTGTAGAGTGGAAGAAAATGCCAGAGGAGAAGAAATATTAAATACATAGATTTATTATGTTTTTTTCTTATAAATATTTCATTAATTTCATAGAAATAAAAATAAAAGTAACAGAACCCTTTCAAGGCAGAAGGTGAGTTTGCCTTAGAAGCAATGGCTATTGGCAATACACTTTTAGGACAAAACCAACACTATATAAAAACAAAGGGCCATTTAAATAAAGGACATAATGATAATAATATTATGCTTAAAGCTACGTCAATATTCACAAGGAAGAGGGAATGTTGTAGTGTGCAGAACAGGTGTAGGATGTGCTTTGTAGAGCTGTTAATTGTGTTATGTACTCAAAGAAGAATACGATGCTTGTGCACTTAAATAAAAAATACTCCAGAGCATTCTCCCCAGTGTCCATTCTTCTGTGCAATGTTTGTCACCTTCAATAGTAGAAGCAGCCAAATGCAGCCACCACACAAAACAGGCTGTCCTGGGGAAAACAGAGGAAGGCTCTGTGTTAGTCAAGACAAGCTTTTTGCTAGTCTAGTGAAACAGGCCAACCTCAGGGAACATTTAGACCTGAGCATAACTGTATGGTAATACATTGCAATTTTGTGTCTTTTATTTAAGTTTCTTGTTCACCTCACTTGTGGTGTAACCCAGGTCAGCGCATCTGGATGCCAGAAGTGCCTCAATTTCCTCCATCCACACACCCACAGGTGTCTAGGTGTCAGTTTAAAGTAAAATAAAATAATAATTAAGTAAAACCTTGACTTTGGCTCAGTTCTGGATTTCAGCTGTGCTCCATGACTGCAGTTCAGCGAAGTATGTAAGACAAGACTTTGGCTCTTGTGCTCTCTCTCCCCACCAGTAAAATGGTGTGACTACAATGACTTTTGTACTATACCGTGTCACCTACTCAGGAGAGAACTTTTCCTATGTTGTCTGTTATATCTAAGTATGTTTTGTGAATAAGGATGTCAGTCAGGCCGTTTCAATAATCTTGATTCCTTCCTTCTAGTAGTTGTTTCTTTTCTGCTCCATATTTAGGGTCATTCTGCCTCATACAAAAGCAAGTAGCTTTGCACTTCCCGTGGGAATCCAGCCCATACTTACGTTCATGAACACGTCGTGAGCACAGCTGTCAGTGTCAGCATCCCAGAAACATCGTGCAGCCATGCTAGACAAAGGAGCCAAACAGGGACATTACCCAGAGTTCACTTGTAATGACCTAAGTGATCACAGACACTTCCCTTGAAAGCCAAATCGAGCTTGCTTTAAAGGTAATGGAATTGGGAAGTGTGCTTCTGAATCCCAAGCCTAAGTTTCTGCTGCTGAATTCTACCACATGCTGTAATCCCTTCTGTATGTGCTCCACCTTCAAACTCATCAGCTCTCAACCCTGCCACCTTCATTGTGCAGCAGGCTTGAAAACTCATTGCTATGACTCTTTGACTTCTGGCCTATGCATATCAGTGGCTAATTTAGCTTATTTGTTCTTGTCCTTCACCTCCTGCACCCTCATGGTACATACTCCCAACTTATTTATAGGGAGCTATCATATTCCTTGGCAGATGCTGTGCTATGAGACCATGACCTCCTCAAGTCTTTTCGTATCTATACCCTCTGCTCCCTGACTATCCTGATGGACTTCTACACCCAAGCCCTAACAACCCCAGACCATAACAGGATATTGCATATGAGGCCTTGCTGCTGCCTTGTCTAAAGGCACTGACATTCCCTTTTCTCTGCTGCAAATGTCCCACTCCCTGCCTGCCCCAGTCAGCTTCAGCTGACAGGATTCCTTTTGGGGCACAGCCCCATAATGTATGACTGACTGTACTAAGGTGTATTTTGCATTGAGGATGTGTCAGTGATAGTGCTTCGATCTTGCCTCCTGTCTGTTGCAAACTGGAAAATTTTCCCAACTGCTCTGTCAGCCTGTGTGGCTGGACTTCACATTTCTGGTCAGACCACCTGCACATTGAACTGTTCACCCAGGTACGGTGCTTGTGAAGCAGGCTGCCTGCAGACAGACATTCCTGAAAAAAGCCTGAGCAGCAGGTACAGATATTCCTCTCTGACCTCCAGAACAGGGAGGCAGCAGATCTGATTACAGCTCTGCTGCACTTACCTTCTGCTGGAGTACCAGGCACAATAATAAAGATAAGCCCAGCAGATAAAGCACGTAAACCTTGTGAGCTGTTCCCTTTTGTCTTCTCCCTACCCACGAGTAATGGAAAGCTATAGTCCACTGTTGCAGCCAAGAGGAATTCTTTCATCTGACTACAGGCATCTGGAGCTAACTGCAAGTGCTCAGCAGCCACATGGGAATCTAGGCTTGGTTCCCATGACAGTATTGCAGGGGGATTATAGAAATTGAAACTTCTGAAAAATGTAAATGAAGTGCTTATGGAAGCTTTCTGGCTTTAGACAGAAGTGAGTTACCATGGCTTTTGTGCTCCCCCAGGGCCTTGGGAATGGATGGGGGGTGTACCCTAATTCATCATGAATACAATACCAAATGTTTCTGCCACACTCCTCAAAAATGATTTTCAGCATTTCAGCTTGCTAAGAACCACCACAGAGCCAATTATCACTGGCTAATTCAACCAGTCACAACCTAAGCACTCAAGTTGCCACTAAAAGAGAAAAGAAAGTTATTTATACTTTATCAGTTGCAGACAGATCTTTGTAGCTAGGGAAGTTGGAAGCAGCTTCCAAAGGAAAAAAAAACACACCTAAATGCAAAAAACATGATAGAAATACAATTAGAAGATGCAAAACTTACTTCACTCCTTCTCCTCTCTGCTCTCCAATGACAACCTGCACCACCATCTTGTACCTGTCAAATCCCTCCTCTGGAAAGAGAAAAAAATAATAGTGAGAGCAATAACTTTTTAAAAATATGAGCCAAAACACGACCCTGAAAGCTAAAGATTTCTGGCTACAAAGCAAGTGGCTGTACAAGCCTATGCAAGTAGCCAAGTGGACAGACTGCCTTGCAAAGCTTCATTTTCCTAGTATGGAGTACCATGGTTTTGCTGGAGTTGAAGGGTAGTTGGCATCCATCAAAAGATGCATCTAAGGCACAAGACACCCCTGAGCAGCCACCCTGTGTGTCAGCATTTTGCTTTGACAATTTTCAAGAACTGGTCACATGGAAAGAACATAAATAAGGCTGCTGGTGGACAAAATGCAATTTCAAAAAAACTGTCTTATTTTAAAACTGTTTTGATGCAAAGGTATTGTGAGATTCTTCTGCCACACAGGTGTTTCCTTTTCTTCTGAGTGGTATAAAAGGCCACTTTTATACACATAATAGCTGTGTTATTTATGTGTCTTGAGAGACATGCTATTGTTTCACAACAGTAAAGAAGTACCTCTGGGGCACAGGCCAGATCTAATCAGGCCATGGCAATGTTCCAGAAGCCAAATCAGAACAAGCATGTTTAAAATCAAATATAGATCCTAATGCCTGTCTTCAACAAAGCAGTGTCCCGGGACGACTCCAGCATCCTGTTTCCACTGGAGGATTGAACACAGCATGCTGGCTCTGCTAACATCCAACACGTCAATGCTTATCAGAGATGCCAGCTGATAAGAGTGGCCACCCCGGGCCAGCCTCGCTTCAGGCTGCTGCCACTGTGGTTACACATTACTGAAGCCAAGCCCTGTGCAGAGGAGCTCAGCATGAACACGTACGTGCAGGGACTACAGCTGCTGGCTTTAAAGCAGATGTGTAATTCTGGGAGAAGCACAAATCCACGGCTCCTGCCGAGGGTGATGACGCGGCTGTGCCACACGTCAGGCCAGCCCAGCAGATGGAGCACCAGCGTGCCCAAGAAGAAGGGGAAAAAAATGTGTCCATGCCAGCACACACATCCATATACTTATTCCAGCACAAAACTCAGGAAACACCTGCTGGTGCCTGCACTTCTTGAACTCAAAAATGTTGGAGGGCATGCTGTGCAGCAGCACAACCTTCTTCCAGAGCTGTAAGGCTGTAGTCACACCCCTTCTTGGCTGACTTCTCTCACCCCCTTCCCTGTGCCCCCTGAGCCTTGCTCTGATCTCCACTGCTATTCCAGCTCTGATCTAACTCACAGCAGAAAAAGATCAGGAATGGTTCTGTTTATGGAAACAAGAAGCAATGAAACATCACTTCTTTCTTCTCCCTAATGCAGCTTCCTTCCCCCTGCAGACCCTCCAAGTTTGACATCATACACCTGCCAAGCTATACCAAAACAAATCTTGTCTGCTTGAATTAGGTTTCCAGTTCCACAGGCAAGGAATGTACATATATAGGACAGACTGCTTCACAGCAGCAGCCTCAAGCCAGTCAACTCAGTCAGTCAAGCCAGGAAGGAATAAGTTGCAAGAACAAAGCAAGAAAGAGGGATCTTGCCAAAAGGGAGCAGACATGGCAAGAAAAGAAATTACATCCCCAGCAAACCTCCTTACCTTTCAGTCTGTCTTTTATTATCTCTGATAAAGACTTTGTAAGCGCAGGCATTTCTTCTGGGATGTACTCTACGTCGGCCAGCTTCTCCTTCAGTATCGCACGGATGCATTCTTTTACTGTGGATGACTTAAATCTATTATGGGGGGGAAAAAAAAAAGTGCAACAGAAAGTCCAGAAAGTTCACACAATGCGTAGAAACATATGCAATGCCACCTGGGAAAATGTAGCTTTCATGTATTAGAGGAAAATGACAGATGACAAGCCATAGGGAAAAAAAGCCCCGCTAAAATGGAGATACTGCCAAAAGCCAAACACCTATCAACAGGGGTGTAACCAGCCCCACTGGAAGTTGCCCCTCCAGCAGCATCCCCCACTCGAGTCGGTGTCAAAGCTGGTCTGGGAGCCCGGTGCTCTCCAAGCCCCAAACTCTCGGTGCTGCCCATTCCCAACACCCCCCCACTGCCTCACGCCAGCCCCTCATGCCCAGGGACGCCCTCCCCGACATTCCCACCGCAGCTCCCACATTCCCGGGGCCCAAACGCCCCAATCCAAAGTCCCTCATCGCGCTGGCCCCTCTTTCCCCGGCGGCCTCACCGCTGCTGGAGGCCGGGCCGCAGGCTGTACGTGTTCTCGGAGCCTTCGTCCGGGCCCAGCTCGCCCATGGCCCCCGCAGGCCCCGGCGTGAGTTACCGGGACAACCGCGGCCGCTTCCGCCGCTTCCGCCGCCCGCCCCGCGCGTCACCGCGGCACCGCCCCGGGGCTACGGCCTGTGGGGTGTGCGCGGCTGAGTTTCGTACTGTATGTTTCTACAGCCTGTGGTGTTATTTTGTAAAAAAACAAAACAAAAAAAACCCCAAAAAACCAAAAAACAACAAAAAAAACCCACCATGGTCATTAATTGCGGTAATAATTGCAGGCTATTTTAATAACTGTAATAACTGTAATATTTTGCAGTGGGTTGTAGAAGATGCTGAGGTGCTGGAGCAAGTCCGGAGAAGGGCGGTGGAGCAGGGGAAGGGTCTGGAGCACAGATCCTGTGAGGAGCAGCTGAGGGAGCTGGGGTTGTTTAATCTGGAGAAAAGGAGGCTTGGGGTGAATTTACCCCTCTCTACAATTCCCTGAAAGGGGGGTGTAGCCAGGTGGGGGACAGCCCCTTCTCCCAGACAACCAGCAACAGGTTGAGAGGGCACAGCTGTTCCAGGGGAGGTTTAGGTTGGACATTAGGAGGAATTTCTTAATCATAGAAAGGGTGATTAATATTGGAATGGACTGCCTAGGGAGGTGGTGGGTGTCTCTGAAGGTATTTAAAGAAAAATTGGATGTGGCACTTAGTGCCATGCTCTAGTTGTCATGGTGGTGTTCAGCCATAGGTTGGATGTGATGATCTCAGAGGTCTTCCCCAACCTGATTGATTCTGTGATTCTGTAACTAAAGGACAGAAGAGGTTGCTGCCTGGGGTGTGGCTGGAGGTATGATGGGGAGAGAGTGGGGTAAGGAAGTCTGGCCTCACTGGTGCTTCCCCGGTGCCCCCCTCCTGCCCCAGACCAGCTGGCAGCCACAGCCCCTGCCCTTGGCCTTGCCCAGGGCTTGGAGGGCTGCCTTCCTGCCTCTGCACCACACCTCCCAGACTTCAGGGAGGAGATCCCAGCCTTGGTCCTTTCCTTCAAATTCTTAAATCCTCTATAAAGGCCTAAAATTCTCGCTCCCCAAAATCCTACCCCTTGTGCCCTTTTCCCTGCCCGTAGCTGCTGTGTGTCACAGGGAAGGCTGCATGTGCTGCAGCCCCTGCTGAGAAGCTGACATTCTGTTTCCTCTGCAGTTTATCTCGAAGCAGCGATCTTTGCGATCGATTGTGCTTCCCACGTGCAGCGGATGACACGGCTGAGAAAGGTCCCTGTGTGCCTCATCCAGCTCCGAATGGAAGCAGTGTGAAGGCACAGCCAGTACTGCTCTGCAGTGTGCTGCTGCCACAGATGAGAGGCTGGAGGGGGCCATGAACTGTGACAGGGCTAGGTGTGCCTGGAGGTGCCCCTTGGGTACAGGAGGTATGAGGTTGCACCAGGAGGAAAGGGGTACCACTGCCAGAGTTTTGCTTGGGATGCACAGGCATATCCCAACTGGTGCCAGATCCTGCCCCAACCTGCTCTGAGCATGGATGGGTTGCTGAGACCCTGAGCAGCAGCAGCTCCTAATTTCCACAGACTTTATCAGCACCTCTTGCTAGAGATGGACCGTCAGAGCCCTTAGTACCACTGGGCTGGGTGTCAGCTCTGCCCACCAGCAGGAGCACGCACTGCCATGCTAGAGGTGACGTTGGTCCATTGCCATACCCATGTGGCACCTTCCCATCACAGTTAACATTGCTCTGCCCAGGTCCTGCAGGTTTCTGCTTGTTAAAGGAACAGTTTTGTGTCTCTGTTCCATCCCTCTGCTTACTCACTGCTTACCGCTGCTTACTCACACCCACAGGACGCTGCCTGTCCCCACAGGGTCAGATGTCGCTGCTCATGCAAAGCATTTGCGGAGACCTTCATAATTTCTGAGAAGTATCTGAAAGACCTCAAGACTCTGTGTGTTTATTTGCAAACACTATTAACCGTTTCCTCTTCTCACCCCAGCCACTTGGGACCCACCTGGGTCAGACCCACAGATATGAATTCATTTAAACCGTTGGGGGAAGGATCTTTGAATCGTGTGGGCTTTTCTTCCTCAGCATCTTCTTGTGGCAGTTTGTGCTTCCTCTTTCACTTGGGAAGCTATGCTTTCCCTGGACTTCAAGGTGATGCAGCTGTGGGCTTCAGTCAGCTCTATCAGAGATGTTTGATCACAGCTTTCTTTTTCTTTCAATTTTTCAGTGCTCCTTAAATACCCCAGATGCTTTTAAACCATTTTAGGGCTGGCGCTCAACCATTTGAGGTGAATGCTCAGGTGATAGCTGTGTGCCCCAGCAGTGATGGCTGCAGAAGATTGGGTCCTCCTCTGGGTCACAGCTGTGTTGATGGGACTCACCAGCTTCTGGTTGGAGAAAAACTGTGACATTTGTGCTCCAGTGGACTGGTGTGACATGTGCTTGCTGAAGTTGCTGTTTCTTAGTTTTAAAGAACAAACTGTCTTCTCACTTATTTCTGCTTATCCTTCCTTTTTAGACTTCATTTTCATCTTTTGGTGGCCAAATAGGACTATCCTATGCAACTTGCCATGCTCCAGCTCACAGAAAGAATTTATATTTTTTTAAGCACCAAAGGACCTTTTTATGACCATGTCAGCAGACCCCAAGATGTACCATCTACTCCACTGGGCTGGAGCAGATTTACCAGCACGAGAAGAGAGGTGCATCGTCGTTGGAGCCAGGCTGTTTTCCTTCATGCTGGAGAACCTGGTGGAGGAGCCAGGGTGAGCCGTGCTGGTTTGGCAGGGTGCAGGCAGGGTTCAAAGCCTGTCTGAAGCCCCGGTGCTGCTGTGGGGCTGGGGCCAGGCTCCTCTGCAATGCTGACACCTGAGGCTGGCTCTGCTGCTCACCTCACTTTCCTCTACAGCAGCTTCCTAGCAGCTTGATCTTTTCTTTTATTCTTTTCATCACTGTGGGGTTTTTTTTTCAGAGAAAACGGCATCTTGCTGTTGTTGGTTTCTCGTGGACACAGCAGCCTCCCCGCCCTGGGTACCAGTTTATACCTATTTCAAGTGTGCATTGGAAAGTTTGAGCAATTCGTGCTATGATTCTAATCAGCCCTCTGCTGCTGCTGCATGGGGTGGGGAGGATGAGCCAGTTTTTCCTGCCTATCCCTGGCTTGCTGAGTTGTGATGTTGGTGGTGATACCCATTACATCTTCCACCTCTTGAAACAAAGACCTGGTCTCCCACATCTCCAAAACATGTGGCAAGTGCCAAACAAGCCTCCCCACATCTGGCCCAGTGCCTGATGTTACCATCTGGGGACATAAAGCCTCATGGTGGAAAAGCCTCCTTGCTGTCAGCTTCCTTGTTTCCTGGAGTTCAGTTTAGTTTAGTTTAGTCAGGGTTTTTTTAAGTGGGAATCCAGAAAATTATGAAGGAAGAGGTGGTGTCCAAGTCAAAACCCATGTGCACCCTTGCACATGGTAGAGACCACGCCCTTTGCCACCCGTCCAGGCAGCATGGTGGCCTCTGGCCAGGTGGCATAGAGAGGTGACAAGGTGGGCACGGCACCCAGCCTGGCTCTGCAGCTCAAGCAGTGCCAGCAGCTCATGAGAAAGGAGTGATGCTGCAATGCCAGGAGGAGACTGGAAAAGAGGAACAAGACAGGCTGGACTGAGCCACCCTCCCAGGGTGACCCCTGTGTGTCCCAGCTCAGAACCCCCTCCTTGGCCATCCCAGTTTGGTCATCCTCGTGGTATGGAGTTTATGGCTGGACTTGATGGTCCTAGAGGTCTTTTCCAGTCTCAGTGGTTCTATTATTTCACGATTCTATGAAATTAGGGGTGGCTGCCCCAGCCCACTCGCCTGCCAGGGACATGTTTGAAAGTGAGAGGTGAGCAAGCCCCAAGCCCAGAGCTTGTTTCTGAAAGCTTGGAAAAATAATGAAGTCATCATTAAAATCACATCCTTCTTATTAATTTTCAGTTATTAATTTTCCCCTGACACTTTCCAAAATTGTGGGGCACTGGGGCTGTGTTCTAGAGAAGCGGAGGAGTGTGCTTTCACCGCTGGTTATTTCCTATGCCAGTATTAGTCAGTGTGGTGAGAGGGGAGCATGGATGGCAAAAAAATACAGAAGACTTCTGCGCTAATAACAGCACCCTGGCCCTGGGCACCTGCCCTCGCTCTCTTTATATCTGAGAAGAAACACACCTAAGGAAGCAAAACTTGTCCTCCTTCCCCTCCTCCTCATCTCCCATCCCATCCTGTTGGGAGCAGCCTACCAATAAGTACCCCTTGGCTGCTCAGACCCTATCTAGCCAGTGCCACAGGTCCCACACCCCACTGCCTCAGACACCCAGTGGGAGCACTTGTGGATGCCTGAGAACCCAAGACTGCTTTTACTTATGGGCCAGGCTCAGAGCTGAGGACATGTCCCTTGTGGTCCCTGTCTCCTCCATCCCTGGACGCTTTCCCCAAAAAGGGTGCAGGCTCAGAGGTGCCTGTCCCCGCCACTTGGCAGCTGGGTACCTGTGTGGGAACATGCCAGGAGCGCGCAGGGAGGGGAAGGGGCCAGGTCTGGCTCAGCTGATCCTTGCCTCTGTGGGGAGGAAGCTGGGGGCGGGAGGCAGCCCGGGTTTCCCTCTGGGGCAGAGATGAGCACGATTTATTTCCACCCAGCCCTTGCTGTGTACGACAGAGAACAAGCTGCCGCTGCGGGAAGGAAGCACAGAGAGAGCCGGGAGCGGCACACACGGCACAGCACCTCTCGCCTGCCTGGGCAGGGGACAGAGCGGCTCACCATGGCTCCAGGTGCCTTGAAGAAGTCGTGGAGCAGCGTGGAGGTGGCCCTGACTGACCTCTGTGCCATCCTGATCTGCTGTGGGCCCATGCTGACCTGCTGCCGCCGGGGTAGGTACAGGAGCGTGGTGGGCTCACTGGCATGGCCATGTCATTTACAGCTGGTGGAAAACGTCTAAGGGCTGGGAGCTTTGTAGTTAAAATTTAGCTCTGGCATCAAGAAGGCATAAACCCCAAAGCTTTGGGGTATGTGCAGCTGAAACAAAGGACTTGGGGATTCTTGGGGCAGAAATAAGATTAAAGGATGGAGAAGGGGACAGGTCCCCAGCTCACAGTGCTGACACCAGGGCTGTGTTGTGACACAGTGACAGTGGTTGGGGTTTGATGTTGAGCTTATGGGCTTGCCAGTGGGGTGTGGGGTTTTCTTTCTACCTCTTATGGCTTCAGTCTGCGCCCTTAGGCTGCAACTCCTGGTTTGGACTTGATCCTGAGGGATCCAGGGTCCTCGCTCTGGGTGAACTCTTTGGGAGAAGGAGAGTTTGGAGGAAAGGTGTGAGTCTGGGCAGGGTGAGTGAGAGTTCTGGTGAAGCTCTGTCTCCCCTTCCTTCTAGCCCACTGTTTCTTTGGTGGATTTATGTAATTTTTGCCTTGAGGGTGGGCAGAGGGCTGGGTGTCACTTGGAGTGAATGTTACCTCTGGAGCTGGGAAGATACAGGAAAACATGTAAACCCAACATCTACTTTCAGAAGTCCTCCGAACGCTTCATTCATTGTCGGCAGTGGCACTAGTAGGAAACAAAGCTCTGACCCTGCCAAATATTTCCTGCCAAATACAAGAAATCCAAAACACGGCACAAATTCTATCTCTTGGTCTGGACTCTGCCACAGCCTATTGTTGTGGTTTATGTATTGAAGAAAGGACTTTTGACGACAAATTTAGAAGGCTAACATGATTTATTAAAATGACTCTATAATTTTAGTATTTTTTTATATTTGCTCAGCAGAGAGCATTCCATGCTCCTGCTGCTGCTTTGTTTAGGGAAATGTGTGTTTGAATTGTTTACAATATTAGAAAGATAAAGTAATTTTAGTTTTAGTCTCCTCATAGGTAGGAGGAGGCTAACTAATTTTATGTTTTTGAAGAACAGACACAGATATTTTGTTTATAGAAAATTTATACAGAGTAAAAGACAGCAAAAGGATGTTTTCTCATGAGAAAATGATTAGAAGGTTTACACACAGAGAAACTTATAATATGTTTATAGTAACAACAGCCAGTGCTGCCTGTGGGAGCTGGGGCACTTCTCTCCCTCCCTTTGCCTATTTGGTCTAATCCTTCATTTCTCAGCCCAGTTTTCCATCTGATCTTGTATTTATTCACAGAATTTCCAGGTTCCTTTTCTGGTTGGTGATGCTGAGGTTATGGTCCTATAGCCTCAGGCCAGAGTTGGAGGGATGGGAGGGATTTTCTGACTCTGTGTGCAAGCCCTGGGGCTGCTATCGATGGTGATTTCTGAAAAGGGAAGGCACATTTCCTTTGACAAGGACTTTTCAAAGCTGTGGTGGTTTGAACAGCTTGGTTGGATCACCCATGTGAAAAATACTTCTCACTTTTCATTGCTCTGAACAGAAATTAATGCAACAGCTGCCATGTTCTGCTCTGTGGGACTGGCTGAAGCAGGACATTGTGTGCCTGGCCTGTGTTCGCAGCATTCCCACCATGCAGGATGGATGAACCCACCAGGATAATGGGCAGGGAAATGAGGTGGAGCAGCAGAGCTGATGCTAAAGCAGAGGAGCCTGTGGTTGTGGCTGACTGGATTCTGTGTTGGGAACAGCCTGGCAAGCCCAGCTGGAACCTCAGGGCCTGGCTGCCCATGCACACATAAGGAAGGGACAGGCCCCTGGAAAGGGGTGGCACTGTAAGCTCCGGGTTGTTCTGCCCTGTCAAGTGGTCTCAGGCTGGAGATGACAAATAATGTGCCATGTGCAGCCCCTGCCTGCTCTGAGCTCCCAGCATTGTGTAGTGGGGAGAGCCAGAGCATCCCAGCAGGCAGCCAGGCATGTGTTGGGCTGCCCCAGCCTGAGACTGTTCCTTTGCTCACTTTCAGAGTCAACGTCAGCTGGAGAGAGGATGACTCAGACATTAAAATACAGCATATATTTAAAAATAATACAACCCCCAAAATCTGTTTTCCCCAGTACAGGTGTTTAGTGTTAATTTTAGGTAGCCCAGGCACAATTTGGTCTGCTGAAACCATTTCACAGTACAGTTACTGCCTCTGAGAGTCCCTCTCCAGCCAGCAGGCATATATTTGGAATGGGAGAGACACGGACTGATGTACCTGCCCATGTTCCAGAGTGATGATGTGGACTGGGCTTGCTTCCCTGGCTCCCATACCGGGGTATGGCTGCTTCTGAGACCTGTGCCTGCTGTAACCATGTCTGCTCCTTGTTTTCTCTCTCCCAAATAGTGACCATCTTCCCAGCAGTGTTAACTCTCCCTGAAGGTGACAAAGCCACCTTCTTCTGCAACATCTCCATAGAGAATGACTCTGGTTCAGAGTACAGCCTCAATTGGTACAAGGAGACCAACCACAGCCAAGCCCAAAAAACTGCTGAGATCAGCCGATACAAGCCCATGACGGAGACAGAGAAGTACCGGCTCATCAACCACACTCCTGTCTTTGAGATTGAGATCCTGAACCTCCACCAGAATGACTCAGGCTCCTACTACTGTGGGTTGATCACCTTCTTTGAGCCCGATAAAGTGATGGAGAGCAGCCGGTCCCAGCTGATAGTCACAGGTCAGCCTGGGGGGCTGAGCTGATGGGGGTGGGTCCCAAGCCCATTGGAGTGCAGTAACCTGCTGGCAGAGGACCTGACAAGAGTCAGGAGAGCACAGGCCCACCCTGTCCCGTCTCCTTTGTACCCTGGAGCAGTAATGGGACTATGACAGCCTACCTGGCACTGAGCCCTTTCTGAGGACTGCCCCCATGTTCCCCTGCTGCCTTTCACAAGGACTGTAGAGGCCATGTTGCATTCCTGACCTGCTGTTTTGTTCCCCCTTTTTTGAATGCCTATTGCAGCAGCCCCCCAGGTGAATGCCACTGATGAGCCAGAGATGGAGGAAGGCAACCCCTCAGAGCACATCAAGGCCATGCTCCTGGGCATCCTCCTGCTGGCTGGAGTGATTGTGCTGCTGATCTTCGGCTACCTCACCTTCACATACACAAGAGGAGGTATGATTCCTCTGGAGGCCATGCAAACCCAGTTTGCGACCTGGGGTCAGCCAGATGTCTGCAGCTGCCTGGGGTACCTGGACTGGTTCAATGTGCTAAACTCAGCTATGGCATATCCCTGTGGGACAGATATCTCCATGCCGGAGGGAGAGGGCTGCTTTGAGCCCTTCTTGCCCTCTGTAGAGCCTCCAGACCATGTGCAGTGGCTCTACACCACTCGTTAGTGTGGTGCCTTAATGGTGCACTTGAATCCCTCCTATGCACCTTGCCCAGGTACCTTTGGAGCACCTCACCCTACTGCAGCACAGGCATGGCCTCAGACATGCCACAGGCACCCAGGGACTCACAGAGGATTCTGCTGCCCTCCACTAATCCAAATTAAACCCTAGACTGTGGGCTGGTGTTTGTCCTTGTAATGTTCAGGGTATTAGACCCTGTGGACAAAGAGGATGTGTGGTGAAAAGATTGTGGTGTCCAGTGTGCTTTAGGACAAGGGTGGGGCTGGGCCAGCTTACGTGGCACACAAACCTCCTCTAACCAAGTGTGTTACTTTGCAGATGTGCAGAAACCACCAAGTGAAAACATGCCAGTGGTGAGTTTTCCGCCTCTGTCACCCTGTTGTGCTGCAGGAGAGCACCGTGGCATCGCTGGGGTGAGGAGGGTGCTGAGCCTTCCTTTATCAGCTCTTCACAAGCGTCTCACTTCTGTCTTCTCTGCTGCTGCTTGATCTTTTCTGCACAGCTACAACTGCTTTTCTGCACCTGCAGCAGCACAGCCCCATCACAAAATCACAATAAATCAAAATAAACATCACGAAATCAAAATAAAACTACCCAAGATAAGATGTGACTCTCTAATCCAATTCTTCTTCAAAGCAGGCTTATCTTTGACAGTGGATTGTGTTGCTGTAAAAAATGGGATGATGTTTCCCTCCAGTATATCAGGCTAAAATTTATTTTGCTGCAGCAGTTCCCTGTTTTCCTCTCTCTTTAGCCAGGCACCTCTAGGAGGGATCTGTTTCCATCTTCTCTCCAACCCCATTCATTAGGTGTCTGAAGGCAGTGAGTAGGTTGCTCTTTGCTCTCTCCTCTCTGGGCTGAGCAAACTCAGCCCTAGGCTCTTCTCCTGCACACCATGCCACCTTGGAGCCTGATGGAGAGGTGCGAAAAGTGCTCCTAGCACAGCCCTGCCTTCCACGGCCAGGCAGGCAGAGAATCCAGCCTGCCTGCAGAGGCAGAGAGCTGAGACCCCAAGGCTCATTATGTGGTTCCTCATTATGTGCATGTTCTACCCCAGGTATGTGCATCTTCCTGCTGTGTATCACTCTAACCCTCCCAGGATGCTTCAGAGCTGCTTTTGGCACTTGCTGTAAGAAGGGGCTTGTGCTGGGGATGGTGGGTAACCTCCAGTGTTGAACCACCACGATGGGGTTACCTTGCAGAAGGAAGAGAAACCCCCCGTGGTGTCCATATCCACCGTGGACTATGGTGTGCTGGAGTTTCAGAGGGACCAGCACACTCTGGTGCCCCCCAAGACTCAGCTGGTTGAGCAGACTGAATACGCCGTCATCATCTTCCCTGAGGAGAAACCTGTCACGCCAGAGCGCGGCAAGAAACACCGGGATGAGAGGACTCGACAGCTGCTGTCACAGCCCTGCTGAGGGCCAGGTCCCTCCTCACCAGGGTGTGAGCATGAACGGCCTCAGTCACTCACTCTGGGAAAAATCTAGCATATCAGGACCAAAGCAACAGAGATGCTGCTGCTGGAGTTGATATTGAACAGTCCTGGCCACAGTGTTGTTGTGGATATGGGGGGTGTACCACAGGATGAGGAAGGTCCCTGCTGTGCTCCATGTGCTGCCTCTTCACTCAGGGCAGGGAGGATGAGCTGAGGCAGAGCAGTGATGCCATCAGGTCTGTCCCAAAGGTGATTTACAGTATGCCTTGGTATTCTACCTCCACCCAGTGCTCTCTGGAGTAGCCATGCTGCTTCCCTGCCCCAGGTCTGAACAACTGTCAAAGCATGACTGTTGAAGAAAGTGCTGGAGGTCAGAACTGGAGTGAATCCTGAGAGATGCTGCTCACGGGAGCCTAAGGCTTCTTGCAAGCTTCTCCTTGCTAGGAGCAGAGGCTGCCCTATGTACCGCTATTCAGAAATCCCTGGGAAGCAGGCAGCTGGTCTTCTGCCCGTCTCCAGGCATTTTCCTCCTCTGCATGAGGGGTAATCTACCCCTGTGTCCCTCCCTCCCCAGGTGGGAGTCAGATATAGCCATGGGGGTGAATAAAAAGTTTTGCATCCGAGGAGTTTGTTGACTCGTGATGGCAATTGCGTGGGCAGGCAAATAACGGCTCTTGCAGTGCAGGGCAGAGCTGGGAGGTGGCAGCATCTGTTGTGGTTCCCGGGCCTCTCCGTGAGATGTGCAAGCTGCCCTTCCACAAAGCTTCTCTTCAGGATGTAGAGAGGTTGATGCTCGTTTTCTCCTTCTCCCTGTCTGAGCTGGTCACCCAGGCATGGCTGCAAACCAGCACTCCCTCTTAATCGGGCTTGTCTTGGGGCACTCACCAGTCCATGGGGATGAGTATCCCTGCTGTGCCAGGGGTATGGCTGCCATCAGCCAGGGCAAAGCTCCTACTGTGGTGCTCAGTGCAGCTTTTTTGGCTTCAAACTTCCACTTTCTCTCTTGAAAGAGATGTGCTACCTGCCGGAAACCAGAACAGAAAGAAGTGACAGCTGCTCGAGAGAGGAGAAACCCAGTAAGGAGTGGCTTTGGAGGCAGCAGAGGCTTGCCAGGAGAGTGTGAAACTCAGTGAAAACTTGAGAAGAGTCACTTGCATCTCACACTTTGGCAGCACTGTCAGCAGGTTTCTTCCTCCCTTATCCCCAGTAAAACCAGCACAGACTTGTGGGAGCCAACCTGGGCACTGGGGGAAGGGGTGAGGCAAGCCAGGCACCATATATTGTCCTCTGTGGGGACTGGAAAGTCCATGAGAAACTTCCAGAGGGGACTAGATGGGATAAATATCCATTTGGAATAGCTTACACTTTTCTTCGGGGTAGGACAGTGGATGTGGTGTCCCCTTCGGTCCCCAGTGATGCTGAAGGCTCCAGTAGCTTCCACAGGCAGTGCCATAACTGCCATGCCATTCACTCATGCCAGTTCATGGTTCAGCTCATCGGGGCTTTTTGCCAGCAGCAGCCCTGCTCCTTGCCCCAGCAGCTCTGTCAGAGACCTGCTGTGGCCAGCAGGGCCCAGAAATGGAGGCAGGCGGCAGCTGCAGCAGGAAAGTCGGAGCTCAGTCAGCAGTTTCTCATTTTGCTTTCCCGTCAGACACGACACTGACATCGCCGAGAGGGTGGACCCTGCTTCATATTTTCCATCCTACCTCAGGCAGCAGAGGTGCCAGATCTTCAGCACTTCCTGCACCCCCTGCCTGCAGCTATGACTCCTCCAGGTGCAGTTGAGGCTGAGTCCTTTCCTCTCTGGTTGGATGGTGGTCTGCAGCTGACCAGAGGCTCCCAAGCCATCCAGTGGGGTTGGAGGTGTAGCAAAAGCATCTCCCACTGCTATTTGGGATGGGAGAGCATCCAGCCTGCAGGAATTCCTGTACCCCTCCAATCCCCATCAGCCTGCACCAGTGCCTGTACCCCTCCAATGCCCATCAGCTTGGCTGCAATCCTTGCAGGGAGGAAGGCATGGGGTGAGTGGTGGGGATGCTCCAGGCTGACAGACACCATCTCCCATCCCTGCCTGGAGCACAGGATGCCCAGCACTAACAGGCACGAGCTATACTCCCCTGCACCTGGCATGGCACTGGCTGTGCTGGCTGAGCATTGCAGACCAAGCAATGCCTTGAGATGGGTGTCAGACCCCATATCCCAGCATCCTTCTTGGGAATGGGGAGTCGAGTGTGTTTGTGTGCAGGAGCTCTTCATGTACACGTGTTGCAAGCACACACAAATGCTCATGAACACACATTTGTGCAAACAACTCACCAGACAAATTTGTGTGCACACCCCCAGATTTGCCTGGCTACTGCACCAAATATCACCCCCCCCTGCAGACACACATCCCCTCAGGCCCCCCATCCGTGTGCCACAGCTTCTGCTGTGCTGGGACCCAGGAGCAGCCAAGGGAGAGGCTGTGGGTGCTGGAGCTGTGGCATTTCCTGTACAGTCTGGTCTGGCAGTTAAAGCCACTGCTTCCGACCACGGGCACCCGCTGCTCCCCCGAGGAGTGGCTGCCACCACCGTCAGTGCCAAAATGCTTCGTCAGCCCCCTGAGGCCACACACCAGCTGAGACCTCTGGAGAGCCTCACACTGGTCCCACACCAGGGTCTTGATGATGGAGAATGGCCAGAGCCCTCTGGGAGACCTCAGAGAGCTGGAACTGGCCCCTGTCAGCATCTGCAGAAAGCTGGATGTGTAGCAAAGTGCCTGGGCTATACCTAAGCAAGCAAAAACCTCCTACATGATGCTTGAGAGCCAGCCTGGCTCCTTATACACCCCAGCCTTGATTAAAGGTGGTTGGGAACAACATGTGAGCAAGCATCTCTTCAAGAAACTGAACTCATAAACCACGTCTTGGGAAAACTGGGCAGGCAGATGAAGATGGAAAGGAAATCCTCTCCTGCACTTTGCAGCTGTGTCTTTGAGAAGAGCCATGCCACAGAGCAGCAAGGCACCATTCCTGAACACCAGGGCATTGCAGATGCTGAGGGGAGAAGGGGTGGTCAGGCTGTAGGACAGTAGGGTCAGTTTCAAGCGAGCACTGTCCTGGTCACTGATGTCTCGGAGGTTTTTGCTTAGGAGAGGTTGGACTGGAGGTGACGCATCAGGTGTGTGGGTTATTTGTCCCCTGGGTTAATGGGATGGCTTGTGGGTGGGACTGGTCTGTCAGGAACTGTGGTGTGGGAGCATTGCCATGGCCTTGACTGTCTGGGAAAGTGACTGTTGCTCCTGGAAGAGAAAGGCAGGAGGGAGCTGGTGGATGCTGTGGTTGGTGGTGGGAGGGGTGGGCTGCTACACAGGCTGCCTGAACACCTAACCATAGCCAGGCTGCACAGCTCTGGTGTGTCCTGAGGGGTCTGGGTCCAAAACATCTCCTCCATCCTGTCCCACCGAGAGTCTCACCCTACCTGTCACTGAGCTGTCATAGCCTTACAGAGTATCTGTGTTTCCTCCTACCACCCTCATTCTGCTTTCTCTAGTTTTGCTTTGAGTTGTCTCCAGAGTTTCCTCTCCTATCTCTTCTTCCCTTTGGTGGGCTGTGATACTCAATGAGGGAACTGACAGTCCAGATCCTGGTGCAAGGGGCTTGGAGGGCCAGGCAGGAGCCCTGTGCCTCCCTGTTCCTCTGTCCCAAGACCAAACCCACTGCCCATGGCACTGGAGCAGAGCCTTGTTGGAGGGGGTCCAGCTCACTCCTTATGCCTGGAAGGACCATCATGAGGCTCACCAGGTGAACAAGGAGCCTAAACCTATGTGGGGTGATACCTGCCTTTGCATCCATTTTCCCCCTTAAATCTCTCTCCATTGCTCAGCATCCCACGATGATGGGGCAATGCGCCCTCTGTACAGTCCAGCTTGGGCATAGCCTCATTTCCATAGGAACAGATCCTCCTTTCCTCAAATCCACCCTTAGATAGGTGGACCCTTCTGCTCCAAGGGTTCAGCTGTGCAGACAGTCCAGCATGGAATGGAACCTGTAGCCACTGCTTGTCCCTAGAGCTGGTGGGTTTCACCATGACGGCGTGACAACCATTCACTGTCAGCTGCATCAAGCTTGGAGGGAGGCTGAGGCACAGAGAGCTGTCATGGAGCCACATCCCAGGAGGATATGAATGCCCAATTCACCATCTGCTTCATGGAAGTGGAAAAAAGAGGATCTGGGAAATTCTAGATGAGTCAGCCTGCCTCAGTACCCAGAAAACTGCTGGAACAAATTACCACCAAGTGGCAAACACTGACAGGGCAGTGCTGGGGCTGAGAACACAGATTTAGCAGGAACTTGTGTCAAACCATCTTCATTTTCTCTTCATTAGGGTGACAGACTGGGTACCACAGGGAAAGCAGGAGTGATGCTATCTTTGTGCTGCCTTGCATTACATTCTCATAAGCAAATGAGGAAAAGGGAAATTCTGCCACTGTGGGTGGATGGATTCTCAATAAGCTCTATCCCATGAGCAATTATCAATAGCTTGTGCAGCAGACATATCCAACAGAGATTTTCTGGGGAAGCCTGGCTCACATGAAAGCAAGATGCTATTGAAGGAGGGTGTAGAGGATGTTTAGGTGTGGGATTAGAAACTGAATTCACCCTGGCGACCTGGAGAAAAGAGCGAAAATTTCCTGAAAGAATGACTGATGGAAAATAATTGGGTGTGTTCAGCACAGGAAAAAATGAGGAAAATCTTCAGAATGCAAGAAAGCCCCAGTATGAAGCAAGCAGTGAGAAGTGTTCAGGGATCTGTTCTGTTACTTAGATGTCAGTTCATCTGTCCTGCAAACCTTGATGTGCCCATGGACACAGCATCCCCACCGCTGAGGGGATGTTCCTCTCAGCAGTCCTGCCTGGGGTCTGGGGTTGAATGCCCATTTCTGCCCCTTCCAGGGACTACTGGCAGGATGGAGCCACCAGGGTATGGGGTGACCCATGCCAAAGGAAGGGATGGATGTCCCACAGGAGTGGGGTGCATGTGGGCCAAGGAGAGTCCTTATGGGCAATGTGGGCACTTTGTCCCTTGGCTGGAGGAGCGGGGAATGTGGAGGCTGACACATAGTGAGAGATGAAGAGGAGGAGAAAGAACTTGGGGAAACCTTCCTGCACACACAGAGGCGGCTCACCCAGGGGTGGGAGCTCAAGTCAAAAATAGTTTCGTGCTGTGCAAAAACAGCAGGGAAATTACCACCCAGGCTGCATCTTGTGTGCTCCCTTCACACATCCCATGGAGAAGCCATGACCAGCGTGCTGGAGTGAAGAGGATTGGCAGGGTCTGACCCTGGCAAGAGCTGCCAGCCCAACAAGGTCATGCTGTGTGCAGGACAGAATTTGTCCCCCCTCTCTGCTGAAGCCAGGCTGTAGGGGGATCCCGTAGGAACAGCTTTTGTTTCCAGGCAGGTACTGATAAGCAGCAAGATGCTTGGGCAGAGCCAGGAGGTGTGTGTGAAATGCAACAGGATGTTGAAACAATTTTGTCTCTGGGGGTTGTTCTAGGAAAGTCCCTTTAGTAAAAGCAAGTCAAAAGCTTTAATAGAGGGACCAGCACTTGGCTGTGTCAGAGATGACTGTGAGGGCTCAGCACACTGTGTGTCGTGGTTTGAGTTGTGTTGCCATGACGTAACAGGGCACTGGTTTCCATCACAGCCAGGTTTTGAAGGCACACACATACCTGGTTCCTGTTCCCACGCCAGGAACCAGGTATGCCACTGTAACGTCACTGAGCAGTGTGCCAGAGGGGCAGTGTTTTGGCCCCTGCGGTGGGAAGTGTGGGGAGTGGGGAGAATCTGTCTGCTCTGTGTCAGCAGCCTTGAGGAGGAAGAGCTGGGCTGAAACCACAGATCCTTGTTTGGGTGAATATGAGAGTGTCAGGAGATAGGGCTGTATCCCCAGGGGGCTGCTTCTCCTCAAAATAGCTGGAGGTGTTTAACACAGGCATGCCTTAGATGTAAAGGGAAGGTGTCAAAACCTTTAGGTCTTTCCTGCATTCAACCCCTCCCAGGATAAATCTTGGACAATAACACAGAAGGGGTCAAGAGGACAGGCAGATGCTACAGGTGGAGTGGGAGCTCCATCCTGGTCACCATGCTGTTGGCTGGGTCCCCATGCCATGCTTGGCCATGGTGCCAGCTGTGAGGCCAACCCTTTGCCTACTTAGCTCCCACCTTCTGCACCATGAGATTTGCAGCCTTGAAGACCCCTCTGTGGCAGGATACATGGAGGGGTCTTCTATAATGAACCTATAGATATGGGGGCTTCGGGGAAAGGAATGAGAGGAGGCTGGAAAGATCTGCTGCTTCGTCTCTTCCTCCTCATGCTCTAGCCTTGAGCCAGGGATGTCCCCTAGCTTGCTTCTGTGAACATTGAAAACTGATGGGATGATCCCTCCTTCACTGTCCTGCTTGTAGTTCACTGCCCCAGCCCAAGCAGGACCCAATGGACCCATGACAGGGGTCTTGGCGAGGGGGTGACTCAGAGTCTATCCATAGGTGTAAGAGACGGTTCGAAGATCCCTCATCTGCCTCACGATCATCGCCGAGGACAGAGACTGAAACCCTGAAAACCTCAAAAGGACTTTGCACAGGAGTCCTGGCCTGGCTGAGGTGGGATGTTTGCCAAGTGTTGCCTGCAGGTGTGCCTGCTGGGGACTGGTCTTGAGGACAGTGGGTGCTGGTCATGGTGGACTGCATCGTTCTTGCTGCCAAGGCAGGCAAGGACTGCACTGAAGTGAAAAGGAATGGCCTGTCCTGTACACCTGTCCTGTTCCTGTTTCCCAGAGCAATGGGCCTCATAACAATGGTTGCAGATTTCCCCACCTCTTGGCTAGCTGCCCCTCACTTTTGGAAAGGACTATAAAAGGGACCGTCTAGATTAATTGCTTTTGAGATCTCCCCAAGGACAGAAGATGGATCTATTGGCAGAGGACCACGAAGACCTCGTCTCATCCATTGGTAGCTATTCCCCCCTCCCCTCTTTCTTTCTCTCTATCATTTTCTTTGTCCTTTATCTCTTTCTCTCTCTCCGCTATCGCATAATCGTGTTGTTGGCACTCAGTAAAGGTACGTTGTTTTGAGTAAAGCTGATTTTTCCCTGCTGTGTCTTTTGCACTCTGAGATTGATAAATGAACCATCACGACCCCCACTTGTGCTAGTGGATCGTGACATAAGGTTAGGGTTTTCTACCTCTTCATGAGCCTCCTGAAGATTTTGTTGTGGCTTCTCTACTTCCAAGCCCTTTCTTTCCTTCCAGTCCTGCTCCAGATGATGGTATCAAGGTGTAATTGAAAGTGAAAGGAACCTCAAAGTAGGAAAATGTGGAAGATGAAGGTTTGCTCTGCCCTGGGATCTCCTGGGGTCTCCTGCCTCTGCTGTCACAGGAGGGGCAGCACACATTTTGAAGGTGTTATAGTCTTGGTGCAAACGACTTACTGGCTTTTGCCTTCCAGCAGCAAAGATCAGAGCGTCTCTGCCAGGCTATGGTTCCTGGGTTTTACCTACATGGACTGCCTGGAGCTAAACCTGCCTTATGAAGATCTTTCTCAAACTCAGGACCTGTTACAATTCGGCATCTTTTCTAAACTGCTTTCCATCCTGCATTGCTCTCCATGGGATTTCCTGGGGGACCTGTGCACCCTGAGAGGGGTGAGCTGGGAGGCAGAGGGCTGCAGGCAGCCCCAGCCCTGCTGTTTATACCTTGCCTGGGTGCCCTCAGCTCAGAGCACACCTCATCTCTTTTGGTTTTATGTACCATGCTATCCGCCCCAACTTTCCACCCTGAAGTTTCATGTTAGGCCTTTTTCCGCTCAAATTGGCTGAAAGTTGGTAAAAATAGCCCATGGTTGGTGGCAGCTATTGAGAGAGATAAGGTTATCTGGAGCTTTATTATCTGCTGAGTCCTGCATTTACGACACGTTTCACTTTCATTATTCCTAAGCTGGGCAAATCTCTCTAAATTCCCTCCACTGCCGTGAATGTGATGGGCATGGGCAGCCTGGCAGGGGGTTTTGTTTCCTGTCTTTCTGGCAGTCTTTCTGCCTATGGGCAGAGCAGTATTGTGGCTTTCCAAGGTCAGGGGTTCATGTACATATATTGGGGAAACCCACCTTGTCCTTGCTTTAGGGGACATTTCACCTGGCCAAGACCTGCTGGAGTGTCAGCAGAGACTCTTGACCCAGAGATTGTGATGGGGCGGTGCTGCTCATGCAGGAGCAAAGGTTCCCCTCTCCAAGCACAAAAACATTGTACAAAGAGGAAAAGTATAGGGAAAAGGCAGTTGCACACGTGTGTTAGCATTCAGAAGCTGCAAGCCTGACTTGCAAGCTTGGTCGCTACCTTTTCCCTAGCTTCAAGTGGAACTATGAGCACGTGGCAGGGCATTTTTGCAGTGAAGATTGAAGAAATGCATATAACAGATCCGTGGACACTTCTGGAGGATGATGACCTGCAGGTGCAAGCCTGCAGGCCTGGCTGGAGGGAGTTTGTGCAGCGCCGTGCTCTTGGGAGGTAGGGAGCTGCTGACAGCCCCTGTAGGAGTGGGATCAGGGTTGATGGGTTGCCATGCGGACCTTTTCCTTTTTCAAAATTTGCTTGCAGGAAACAGGTTTTTGAGCAAAAAGGGGAATTTGGAGGTGGATGAGGCTGTGAAGGGTTTCTTCATTTTTGTTTGAATCTCAGTGGGTTATTGCCAAACTGGAAAACATGATATTTGGAGGGGAGAATAGTTCAGCAGGTCTAAAGGGCAGCTGCTGTTTGGCCAGAATTTCTCCATGTTGTTGACAAGATGAAAAGAGCTCCTTCAGCAAGTAGGGGGAGTTATACCTGACTAGAACCAAATCTTCTGGGTTTGTACTCAGAGGGTGAGGAGAGGGAGAGCCACTGTGTGCTGGGACATGTGGTGATGTCTCAGAAGCCCCTGCACCTGCACCAGGCTGTGGGGCCTTGGGCAGAGAGAGGTTGTGGCTTTGCATTGCTCATGAGAATCCCCATCCCAAATGTTTCCACCCTGGGCATTTTTCAGACACCCTGCCTGAGTGGCAGCAAATGGAGACCTAGGTTGCCACCCCCCATGCAGATTGTGCAAGATGAAGAGCTGTGGGCTGCACACCTTTTGGCTCCTCAAGATATCTCTTTACCTGCCCTGCATCCTCCACCCACACCTTCCTTCTATTTTGCTTCTTTTTATTGTTTTACCCAGTCTTGGGCTTGATGCTGGCTTTCTGCTGAGCTGTGATGAGCCAGCACAGGTAAGGGGCTGGAATCCCAAACAGAGACCTGATGCTTCCCACCCCAAGGGCCCCTGCTTTTGGCAGCGGGGCCAGGATCCCTGCAGACAGCCTGGCTTCTGAAATCTTTAATGCTGGGGCCAGCCCTCAGCTCACATCTGTGGTGAACTTCCCAGACTGGCATCATGCTGCTAGGGGGAGGACAGTTTGGTGTAAAGCTTGCATGAGTGAAGTCAGTCCATAGTCTGTGTTAACCCTTGTCCCTACTGACTGCGCCAAAAGCCTCTGGCTCAGCATGGGGTGCCTGGGATGAGCTGGTCTCCTCTTTGCCCTTACAGGTTTCAGTGCTCCCAGTGCTTTCGTATGTGGTCTTCTGCCAAAGTGCACATCCTGTTCCACATGTGCCACTGCCAAGGCTGGGGCACGGTGTGGATGCGAATCTTTCGCCAGAAATGCAGCCGCTGCCCCAACCCCCAGCTGGAGGATCCTGAGTTCAGCCTGGAGACTATAGAGACAATTCTGCACAATCTGGTGATAAAGATCCTTGAGTATTTCTACAATAAGCCTGTCCAGCCCTCTGATCTCCTGGAAGTTGTGGTGGATACACCGGTGACGGGGCCACACGACCGTGCCCACTGCGAGGCCTGCCAGCTCGGCATTTGCAACAGGTCACAGAGGGCCCCGGCACTGGATGCCTGGAAGCCCCTGATGGATGACAACAAAGCCAGGATGCACAGCACTGAGTCACAGCTGGCCTGGGCACCAGATGTCTGGAAGTTCTTGACAAATATGGGGAAGGCCGAGATGCATTGCACGGAGTCACGGACATCCCTGGGATCAGATGACTGTAAGCCCTTGATTGGTGTGGGCAATGCCAGGACCCATTGCACTAAGTTGCAGCCAGCCCCAGAAGGGGTTGCCTCAAATGCAAATCCATTCAGGACCTCTCAGACCCTGAAACACCAGGGCTTAAGGCCCCAGGCAGCCTCGACCCACCACCCCTCACCCTCCAACAGAAAATTCTCTTGGAAATGGTGCTGCTGCATTGGCAGCTCTTTGCTCTGTGTTTTGGCACTGATCGTCTTCCTTGTGCTTTATTTGATCATGATGTAGAGGGACCTGGGGATGGCAAAGAGGAACTGAGGCAATGGCTAGGGAAGTTGATGAACTGCCTGGAAAATTGGGTACCCAAGGTCAGCCCTTGCTCTTGGCTCAGCAAGCTCCCCAGCTCCTGGTGGCATGGGAACACATTGGGATGCCTCAGCCAGGCACCTTGTCCCACAGCCTCTGGAAGACTGGTGGGTCTGATGGATTCTTATGGGACATATTCTGTATGAGGATGAATCTCCCAACTACCCCATGCAGAGGATGATGTTTATTACTTGCAAAAATAAAACAAGCCCCTTCTCCTCAGCCCAAGAATGCATTTGTGCTTTTTAATTTCTCAGAAGCCTTTTCTAGGTGTTTGCAGGCATCTCAGAGGGAAGCTTGGGGCTGTTTTTATCTCCCAGCAGAGATCTGCTTCCAGGGAGGCAAATCCCCAGTCTGCCCTGCCTTTGGCCAGCTGTCTGGGTACCCTGCAGAGGGGGCAAAGGGTGCCAGACTTGGCAAGTGCAAGAAGGCTGTGGCAGCAAGTCCAAAGTCTATGCCCCAGTTATGAGGAAATTGCAAATATTGGGCTACAGGGTCTAGGCAGAGGGGAAGATGCAGACTCTTGCCTTCTGCTACTTCACCCTGCAGGGCTTTAGGGACCTGGTGGGTGTCATAAGGTTGGAAGGAAACATGTTGTCCCCATGCAGCCTAACACCCTGACTCTTACCTTCCTTGCAGGGGAGCTGGGCTCCTGCAGAACTTACCTGTGGGCACAGCATGTCCTGTGACCACAACTTTGGCCCAGAAAAATGAGGTGGAGTTTGTAAGTGCTTGTGTCCATTCAGCTAGGATGGAGATAATTTTCTTCTTTGTAGTTGTTACAGCACTCTACTTTGGATTTAATATGGGATTATAGGAATAATATTGTCAGTTGATAATGCACTGACATTTTAGTTGTTGCAAGTAGTGCTTACTCTAAGTCAAGGACTTTTCTGTTTCCTGTGCTCTGCCAGTGGAGCAGGTGCACAAGGAGCTGGGAGAGACCACGGCCAGGACAGCTGACCAGAACTGGCCCAAGGGACTTTCCACACCATCAATCATCCTGCTCAGTGGATAAACTGGAAGAGTTGGCTGGGAGGGGCTGATTGCTCTGGGGGATGGGTTGGACATTGGTCAGAGGGTGGTGAACAGCTGTAGAGTGAATCACTTGTCTTTATTATGTCTCTCTCTCTCTTTATCTCTCTTCATGATTGTTATTATTACTAATATTTACTTTGTTTCAATTATTGAACTATTCTTATCTCAACTCACAGACTTTACCCCTTTCCAATTCTCCTCCCCATCCTGCTGGGACAGGGTGGTTTGACTGAGTGAGAGGTTGTGCTGTACTTAGTTGCTGGCTGAGCTTAAACCACAGCAACTTGAATAAACTTTTGAAATAGCCTGTAGCCTGTACATCACAAGCCTCAAACACAACCATGGTTACCAAAGTCTGTCTTCTCTGGGATCCTGGGGTGAGCAATTGGTGGTGGGGAGGCATTGTGTGCCCTGTGAGAGAGAGCATTGTGAGGGATGTCAGCTGGGAGTGCACTGGGGACACCAGGGATGCCATGGGAAATCCACCTCCATGGGGCCACAGGAGAATCCAGGAGATGCAGCCATTCCCTGGGGAAGCGAGGTGCCAGTGATGAGCATGCAGTCACCAGCTCACTGCTGAGCCCTGGATGGGTTTAGGAGCAGTTTAGGAGACAGCACCCCTTGGTGTGCTTGCGCCATTCTCATCATAGTTTTGGTTTCATTTTACGTCTCTCAGAGAGGCTGGCCAGTGATCCTGGCTGGTGAATGACTTCTATTAATTCCATCAACTTCCTGGCTTACTCTGCTTCAGTGGCCCCAGACACCTGCTGTGCTAGAATGCTGATTGCTGGGGCAAAGTGGGGGTTTCTAACACATTCATGGGTCCCTCTTCTTTGCTGTTTTCTCTGAGACTCATGCACTGCCTGTGTGGTGGAGGAGCTGAAACACAGACACCAGGGGACAGCCTGCAAGCTGCTGCTTACCTGAGTAGCAAGAGCTGAATTGAACAGCCCCCACACTACTTCGGGTACTGAAATTGATTCTAGGCCTGTCTGTCAAATTAGTCCAACAAGCAGCAGACCTGCAGAACCACTGAGGCAGCTGTATCCATCCTCTCCTGGCTTTGCAAATGATTTGATGCTGAAGATGGGTATGATATCAAAGATTTCTTGACTGAATTAGTGGAAGAAAGATGGGCTAAAGGAAAAAGAATAACCAAACTCAGTGTGGCTCACACAGCATCAATCCCTGGCTGTGCAGCTTCCCAGGTGCTGTCCTCCCCTCTCTGCTGTATCCTCAAGTGCCCTTTATGCTGCTTTTTCTGCTGCTGTAAGATTCGTCTGCATTCTCAGCTATGCAACCTGCAGACTGTTGGCTAAAAAACGAATATAACATGAAAACGCTGCGTGGTCCAGACGCCGTGTGGATTTGGTTTCTTAAGTGCTCTAACCTGCTTTTATCCCACCAACCCTTCCCTTCACCAGCGTCTTCTCTCTGCAGCCTCAGCAGCGCTGGCCATGGAGCCACCAGATGGAGCTGCAGATCTCCGGCACTGCACTGGGAACCACTGGGACCAGTGACCCGCCAGCACTGGGACGGGACAGCATTCCCCACGTGGGGGATGCCCTCCCTCCTGTTTCTGTGACCAGCTGCTTCCCCGTAGCACGGTCCCCCCAAAGCCCATCCTGCGTGGGCACGGGATTGGTCTGTGCATGAGTGGCTCTGGTGAGTGCCTCTGCTGCGGCTCTGCCGGGGCTGTGCTCTGGTGAGGCTGATCCTGCAGCCTGGACCAGCTTCCTTCCCTCCTGTGCTGGGAGCAGCCCGCCCCCTCCCCGCTGGCCTTATGTCACGAAGCAAAGGTATGGCCAAGTTTCTTGCTGCCATTGCCCATAGTCCTCTTCTTTCCATGCTGAGGTTTTCCCAGCCTCAATTACCACGTCTGGGCTGTCTGCAGCCTCCCCAGCCACCCAGCTGCTGAGTGGGAACTCCCTTGCCTCTGCCTGAGATGCCAACTCTGGTGAAGACTACATCCCTGCAGGGGTCCTTATTTTCCTGCTTGAGTCTCTCTGCCCTCTTACAAGGGCAGACTCACCTCTTGCTCACCTGCAAGTCTTTTACACACCCACCGTGCTCCCCCATCCATGGCCTTGTGTGAATATACTCCTTTTCCCCTGGTCCCCTCCTCGCTGCTGCCTTCTTGCCTGGCTGTGTCCTCATCCTGTGCAAGCATGTCCCCTCCCTCATGCAACCCCTTCATCTCCTCCCCAGTACTCAGAGCCACCTCTGCATACATGGGCTTCTCAGCCATGGCCTCATTTTTGGGGTCCTTTCCAGGATGCCCCTTTCCAACATGCAAGTTGTGCCTATTACTAGTTTCTTAGGAAACTGCCTTCAAAATTCTGCTTTCTGTGGCTCTTGGCACTTTTGGGGTTCAGAGCAAGCACCACTCCTGGTCTGGCCAGGCCCCCAGCTGTCATGGGAACAGCAGGCCCATCCCAGGGGATGAGGGAAGAAGGATGCTCTCTCTGTGGGTCCTGTGCAGGTCCTGTCTGTCCCCTCGGTCTGTTTGAGATTGGGCTCTGCTACAGCCAGCTCTCAGCTCACGCCTGGCACTCACAGCCAGGGACAGCAAAACTTCACCCAGGGATGTTTTGCTGGCTTTTCACCACAGCCAGACTGATAAATAGCTGTCTCCGCGCCTGTCTCCCTGGAGAGAAGCTCTCTCCACTCTGGCAGGTTGCGAGGTGCCAGAAATGCAAAGCCCATTGTTGGTCTCACTTTTCTCCTCGGCTGCCTGTTCTCAGCCCACCCTGCAGCCACCGCAGCGCCCGTGGGGCACTCGGGGCTGGCACTTGGCAGCCGCAGCTTCGCGGGCGGGGGGCGAGGGCTGGGCTGGGTCGGGGATTTCCCGGCAAAGCTATTGACGGGAGGCGGGGAGCGTCTGTATTCACCAGTGATCTGTTAAAGGGCAGCAATATTTTTTAATGTGCCCCAGGGCTGTCTAGGCTCAGATCCTACAGATGATGGTTTAATGCTCAGGGGACCGAGCCTTTATTTTGCTTTTTCTCTCTCCTCTCCTTTACTCCCGTGATGTCTCTGGGTGTGTTAGCAGACCTGTGAGCGAGCCAGACCCACCGCCCTCCTCCCTGCCATCAACGCAGAGGAGTCTGGTGCTTTTTTCAGTTCTGTGCCATAGGAAAATAGGGATCAATAAACCAGCTCCCCTCCCTGGATACAGGCACATGGCGGGAAACATTCCCCATTATTTTAAGCTCTCTCCAGAGTGTAGATTCTCACAGTCTCTGATGCAGAGATGTCTGGCAGAGTTTTGTCCCTGCCTCAGCTCACATCTGAGCTCACTGCAGGTCCTCTGCTGTGACGATGTGCTCTCTCAGTCCAACAGCTACTGGGGATGGGCTGATTTTTCACACCTTTTAAAGCAAAAGTCTCATACCTCATATATTTTTCCCTCATGTCAATTGAACTCAGACTTAATTGCTCTTCTCAGCAAACAGGTTGCTGTCCTCTGCTCCTGCTACTACCCCCGTCTTCACTGATGTGCTAAGGCTATAAATAATTGAAGGCAGAATCTCCTCTGTTGCCCTTTTTTTGTGATTTGTATTCAGGGGCTGCTCAGGGTCTGTCTCAGCCCAAGAAGCTGCACAGGCCGAGGCTGAGCAGCCATCAGAGTGAGGGATGGTGTGAAGATTCTCCTGGGAGTGCAGGCGTCCATGGCAGACATCAGCAACCAGCCTTGTCCATGTTCCTCTTGGAATAAAAGCCACAGGGCACAAGCTCAGTACATACAAAAGTTTTATTTTGTTCTCAGGAGCAAGACTGAGAGAACCATCCTTACCTGACATCAGATATTTTACAGAATGTAATATATAAAAAAAAGGAAATACATATATATTAAAAAGTACCTCGCAGTTACATGACATAGCCAAGAGTACAGTTCATAGTGTATCTGCAAGTTCAACCTTCCCTAGGCCTTCTGCTCCTCTACAAGTTCTACAAATGGCTTTTTGGATGATAGCAAATATCAGAGTCGCTCATCCACTGTTGGCTTCCTCCTTTTATGGAAAAACCAAAGGAGGAGGAGGAGGAGAAAGAGAGGCCTGAAGGAGGCTACAGGCACACAGAGAGCACAGCAGGCAGTTTTTGCATGTTGCTTACAGCTATGGGAGGGCTTTGCTGGCAAATGAAGGAGAAAGTGGCCCTGCTGAAGGAAGGACAGCTTGCCTGACCTTGTTCCTTGTTGGGACTTGTCTGCATGGGTCATGGAGGGAAGCTGGGGAGATATGAGTATTTCTTATGTGTTAGGTGGTTTTGAGTCAGTCTAGAATGACTTGGACACCTACAATAGGCCACAAGAGCTATGAAGAAACACTGAATACCACTGGTAACTTGTAAATGAGCTAAATCAGTGGCCTCAAAAGCAGTTAAAAAGGACTAGGTTCTCGCAAGAATGAATAAACCGTCATGCAGGACTAACCAGGCCCCTGAGAAAGAGATGAAAGCCAAGAAAGAGTGTTTTATATGAAATGATTCTGCTGAAAATAAGTATTGCTTAGATACAGCCAATGTGAAGCTGTTTTGTAATGGAAATTTTCCTTGGGAGGTCTGCTGTGGCTGCAAACCACAGACCTAATCTTGGGGTGGGACTGGAGAGGGCTTCAGGTGATAGAAGATTGGAGAAATTTTTGTGGCTGGAGGTCAGGGTGATGCTGAGTTCAAGCCCTGCTCCGTGTCCTCGTGTTCTCTGTGGGTCACTCATCCCACATGGTGGGATACAGGTATCCCGTTTGGGCTGGTGCTGTCTTGGCAGCCATGGCTGAAGTTTAGGGCTAAATGTGGATGCATCCTCACATCTTTGGGAACAGGTGGATATCACCTGAGATGCTGCCAGGAAGGGATGTTTATTTGCATACAAAAATAATGGCAAACTCCCAGGACTATCTCACTACTCCTTGGACAGAAAAGGGGTTCACCAGCGTGGGAAACCTGTGAGGCCCAGGCCTCACAGAAAACATGGGTTTTCTGGGCTGTCCATAGGCTGTGAAGCTCTGTAGTTGCATCTTCTGATGGAGAGATCTGGCTGGAGAGTCCTGGGGGTGGGGACAGTTCCCTGTGCGCGGCACAAAGCTTTGGTGTCAGGGAAACGCTGCCTCAATTGCTGTGCCTTTTTTCTGGCTTGGAGGGAAGTTCCCTGGAGTGTGGGTGAGGTTTGCAGATGGGCAGCACATGCGGAGGACACCAGCTGAGGTCTTGTCCTTCACCCCCTCCCTCCAGCTCCCTAGCAAGCATTTCCTAAGAACGCAAGCAAAGGGATGCAGGACCAAGTGAAACAAATGACCTGGCAAGGGCTTGGCGTGCGCGGAGTGTCGTGGCTATTGCTTGCGAAAGACCCGGGTCTGGAGCACATTAAACAATAAAAACAAGAAGAAAGGGAGCCGCGGTGGCAGCAGGCTGCTTAGTCACTCATCTCTCCAGCTCTGGGTCCAGAAATGTCCATCTCTCTGAGGAGCCTGTTTTCTGCTCCACCCAGTCCACGTAGTTTGAGACCTTGGTGTACACACCGTACACCTGCTTGCTGCCGCACTCCTCCGGGCCACCCCATGAGACCAGCCCTTGGGCCACCCACCTCCGCGTTCCTGGGTCCTGGATGACGAAGGCTCCCCCGCTGTCTCCCAAACAAGTGTCCTTCCCCCCCTCATAGTAGCCGGCGCAGAACATGTTCTCGGTCACGCTGTAGTTGCCTGAGCGCGACTCGTAGCTGGTCTTGCACTCGGCGTGCAGCACCACGGGCAGTTTGACATACTGCAGGATATCAGACAGGGTCCTCATGCCTGAGCTGATGTTCTTGTCTGCTGTGATGTTGGGGTTGGAGATCCCCCAGCCAGCCACCAGCCCCAGCGTGTTGGGGTGAGGCCCCTCCAGCTCATGCTCAAACTGGGGCAGGCAGACAGGCATGACATACTTCCCCATGGTCACCTTCTCCTTCAGCTTGACCAGCGCGATGTCGTGGTTGTAGTTCTGGATGTCAAACTCCTCATGGAGGATGATCCTCTCCACTGTCCTGTTGACAGCTTCCATCTTGTTCCTCACATCATGAAGGGCCAGATAGACGGTGACGTGCTCCTTGGAGACGGGGATGACGGTCTTGTCCCGCCGCTGGGACCGGAGCACGTGGGCGGCCGTCAGCACCCAGGACTCTGAGAGCAGGGCCCCGCTGCCGAACCATTTGTCATTGGGCACTCGGGACATGTCCTCCACCACGATCAGGACCTGCCAGGGGAAGAAGCCGGGCTCAGCGTTCCGCCCGCCGATGATGCGCTTGATGATGCCAGGCAGAGGACGAGCCGGCCGGCCACACACTGGGGACAGAAGGGACAGGACAGTTACTTCCAGCTTATTTATCTAGGGAACAAATGAAAAGGGTCATGTGGCTGCTTATCTTCAAGCCAAACACTGTCTTTTCTCCTTTTTGGTTTTGTTTTTCTTTCCATTTTCAGTTTTTGGAATGATTTGGCTAGATCCACACCACTTCAAAGGCAGAAAGGCCAAATGAGTAATCCTATAGCCTCACTGTGACCTGTGAGTTCACCCAGCCCTTCCCAGACCTTTCAGGCACTTGCCTGGCTCCTGCTTAGTATGCCAAGAGACCCAAGGGAATGATGGTGGGAGGACTGGAGCTTTACATCAACCCAGTCTCACCCCTCACTCTGAGACCTGTCACGAGGTCTTTGTTCTCACAGCCATGGCATTTGCCCTCCTGGAGCTGCTGTGGCTGGAGAAGGCTCGGCCATGGGATGTTGCCTAGCACCATGGGCTTTACTCCTGCGTCTCATCACCCACAATTCTGGCAGCCAAACCAGAATCTTTCTGCTAAGCTCTTCAACAGACCCAGAATTAATGCCTGAAGAACCCTGACATGGTGCCTGCTTTGCTTCCAGGAGCTTTATCTAGGGATGGTGTTAGGAAGACGAGGGAATCAGGATGCTGAAGGTGGCTCTGTGAGGTTGGGCAGGGTGGGGAGGGACAATCCTGTCCCTAGGGAAATTAAGCCTTGGGACATGGCTGTTGGTGGTGGGGCTGATTCCTGCCTGTGGCAGCGCTGTGGAGGGGGACTCTCAGGTGGCTTGGGGATACTGATGTCACTGGGAGGTTGTGGGAGCCTATTTGGGCTTGTCCTACATCTGGAAGAGTCCTGAATCACAGCAGCTCAGGTGCTGGTCTCATCCCTCTCAGTCTGCAAAAAAACCCCAGATCCTCCGCGGAAAGTTCTGGGACTCTGCCTCAGTGCTACCTGTGCTGTGAGGGGAGGATGCAAAGCCTCACAAACAGAGGGTCTGACCCCTCAGGGTGGTGGGGTCAGGGCGAGAATCAGTCTTGGAACCCAGGCAGAAGCACTGGAAGCTGCTAATGTGGATTTGTTGGGGCTGGGGTCTGTCTCTAGGAAAAATGTAACACTTGCAGAGAGGGAACATGGTGAATATGTCTCTGCATGTGCTCTGCACCCCTGTCTTTCCCAGTGCTGAAGGGAATAAAAAACATGCTCAGGAAAAGAATTCCTGTGTCCCAGCCCAGCTGCTCTGCTGCACCGAAGCCGACGGCTGTCCCAGGGAGATGCTTTTAGAGGAAGTGCATCCAGCCAAATATTTATTCTATTAAATTATATATCAAAAATGCTGACCAGGCTGCAAATGCTCCCACTAATGGCAGAGGCAGGCATGGAGCAGCCTGGAAGAGAGGTTCCTACTGATGGGGAGGTGCGTGAGACACAGGGGAAGATCTGAAGAGCAGCTGGCCAGCTGCTGCCTGCAGATGCCGATCTCAGGAGAGCATCACCCTCTCTCTGGGATTTTCCATTTTCCTGAAGTCTCTCTGACTCCTGTCACTAATCACTAGGCCTGGAAATGGCCCATGAAAGCAGCTATGGCCCCAAAGCTGTCCCCGTATGCTCCCAGCTCAAATTAGTTCAGGCTGAAACATCAAGCAGAGATGCAGAGAGCAGCTGCCACAACAAGAGCAGCCACAGCCCTGGTCTTGGAGTTTTGTGGCATGCAGGGAATCTTAGGAGTCCTTCCTCTAGCCTTGCAGTGTCTCAGCATAGCTGGAGAGCAGATACCCTCCATGGGGTTGGGCCAGTGTCTGAACCCTAGGGTGGTTGCAGCTGCAGCTGCTGCATGGCAGCCAGATTCCTGCACCTCTCTGGAGAGCCATCCCTGCACATCCCACTACAATCCACACCCAAGCTGCCTCCAGGCCCCTGATGTGCCAGCCAGCCTGGCTCCGTGCTTGGCTGTGGCCAGAAACACCCAGAAACTTTTGTTTAATCCCGAGCAGGTGCCTGGCCTGGAAACTTGCTGGCTGCAAACATTTCTGCCACTGCTCAAAGACTTGGGACTTTTTCTTCCCTGTAAAGCAGTTTGTTTTTTTCTGGAAGGCTTGAAGAGGTGATAATTGCTACCGGATGTGTACACACTGCCAACAGGAGCTGACAGCCAGGTAAGGCTCTGCTCTTGGCTAAAACCCTCTCCAGGGATGCTGTGGGCTTAACATGACCAGTGGGCTGCTGGTTTCCTTGTGTGCTGGAGTGGGGATTTGGGGAGCCCTGACAGCTGGGATGGCTGTGACCCTGGTGCCACCACTGCACCCTGACTGCCTGGGCCTGCTGGGATAGCAGGAAGCCTCTGTCCCCACCACCCTCCTGGTCATGCATTGTGGCACTTGGGTATATATAGCTGGCACTGTCACCAGGAGCAGGGTTCCTGCATGGCAGCATCCCCTCCCTGTGTGTCCCTGCTCTGCACTCCTTGCTGTGGGAACCAGCCACCCCAGCAGCAGTACCTGGTTGGCAGGATGGCAGCTTGGTCCCCAGCTCCTCACTCCTCCACTGCCCCAATGCATCACACGTGTAGGTGGCTGCAAGAGAGCAAATTGTTAGCTGGGCTCTGGTCCTGGCATGAGGGATTGTCCTTTCCAGTGAGGAGACCTTGCCCAGATGTTAGGGCCTTTGAACCCTTTTTTAGAGCAGGAAGTCCTCTGTGCTCCATTCCTGGAGGCCATGGTAGCCCTGCCCCCATGCAGGGACATGTCTCCATCCCCAGTTTCATTGCCTTGAGCTGTCTGGAGGGCTGTGCTATAGCCTCAGCCTCTGCTGGCAGCTTCCTCCATGTAAAAATGCTGCCAATGCCCATTCTGCTAATTCATATGTGATGCTGGGACCATATTCAGGGAGATAAAAGCAGGAAGACAGGAATGTGAGGAATTCTTTTGGCTCTGCTTGCTGAGGGAGGAGAAGAGAGAAGGGCTGGGCTGTGTATGCACCCTTTCTACTGTCCAGAACTGGGTCTGAAGGGTACAGAAAACTGTGGTGCTTGATAAACCACCTCGTGGCTTTTCTGTGGTTGTGGAGCAAGGGGGATGGCAGGAAAAGCTCAGTCTGATATGATCCCACTGCCCTCTGTTCAGCTTTCTCCATGCTGAACATTTGGGTGCTGGGATGAGGAGCCTTGCAGAGCCCTTCCAGAGGCTGCTGGATCTGGTGCTCTCTCCAGCAGCAGCTCCTTTCACAGAGACACAAAAAATTTTGTAGTCTGCAGGGAGCAGATGGCAGGGTAGGAAGGCAGAATGCAAAACACCCACACTGCCAAGGCTGTGAAACACTCAGGCAAAGCAGCCGGCAGGGCCAACTCCATCCTGGCTTGTTGTGAAGCAGGATTTGTCCAGTCTGACAGTCCAGGCAGGGCAGACACAAGGTTTGGTCTGTGTAGGCTCCATCCACAGCCTGTTGTTTGCAGAACACACAGCCTGCTGTTTGCAGAACACCCTGGAGCTGCCATCCCAAGCTCCCCCCACTTGCATCCCATGTGCCCACCCTCACTGTGCTGTGGGGATGTGGCCTGGCCCCACTGCTCACCGGTGCTGTTGGGGGCCATGTGGTAGTAGGGGTGCTGGCAGTGGTACTGGATGGCTGCTTGGTAGGTGGTCAGGTTGTTCCTGGTGGAGAAGGTGACAAAGCCATGCTCCAGCTCCGGCGGCGCTTTGCAGTCAGCAACTGAAAGCCAACACAGAAGGAGGGTTGAACCCTGTGCTGTATCTTGGGGTGTTCAGCCAGCCAGCAGGCAGGTAGTGCTGGGCTTTGGCATGGGATGGTGGTCTTGTGGGGCAGAACAAGGGCCTGTATAATGCTGTATCCCTTTTCTCTATGGCACTGCAGGAGGTTCTGTCCTAGCAGGGCAGCCTGGCTTTGTGAAACCCTCCCAGGGCCACCCTGCACAGACAGAGCACATGAGTGGCACCATGGAACACCAGCAGCACGTCCCACCCACAGGCTGTGTGACCAACACCACTCACACTGGTGGAGACCCCAGGCCCGGGAGCCCCTCCATGTAGTGCAAGATTTCTCTGCTACACCAGTGAGAGGGGAAGAAGCCTGTCCTGGCAGGTGAGGTCTGTTGTGAGATGGTCTCAGAGTGTGTCTTTGCATTGTAAAAGTGTGCAGGGAGAGGCAGGCAGTGATTCACCCACCAGCTGTGCATCAGGGGTGCTCCTCTATGCACAAGGCTTTGCTGAGAGCACAGCCCTGTCCTTCTTGCTCTGGTCATGCTCACCAAACAGTTCTGATGAGAATTTACAGACAGGTGGAACAGCACTTGGTCCTGGCTGTCCCATGACAGCAGGAGATGAAGGACATTGAGAGTGTGGCTTGGCTGCAGGCAGGGGTGAGGCCAGTTCATGTGGGTGAGACCAAACCTGCTCCATCCCCCAAGACATCAGCAGGACTGGCTCTGTCGCCAGTCCCTGGTGTTGACTCAGGGTGTGATGGAGGGAGAAGAATTTTGGGGTGCCATTGCCCTTCCCCATGGCCTGTCCATGGTTCCCTTTCTCCCCATGATCCCTCAGAGTGCTCTGCCCAGCCTCTCCCTGTGACTTGTCCCCCATATTAGTTTTGTGCCAGCCACCCCAGGGAGGAGTCCAGGCTGTGGGAGGGTTCATGTGCCAAATCCAGGAGTCACCTCCTTGGAGTTGAGCCTCCCTACCACGTGGGCAGTTCACAGCACATTCGGATGATGTGCTGTGATCACACAGGGTGATGCTCTGCTGTAGCCTTCCCCTACCCCATCCTGGGTGACCTGCCCCAGTGGAGGGCAGGAACCAGGGTCTGATCCTGCCAAGAAATGCAGTGCTGTGGAGCTGAGCTCTGCTATGTTTAGGATGAGGCGTTGAGGAGGGAAAAGGTGACTTTGCAGTAAGCAGGTCCTGTGGACCAGGGATGATGTGAGGTCTGTTGGTTCCCATGTGCTCCAGGATGCGAAGGGAACGAGGACAGCAGTCCTAACTGATCCAGACTAACAAAGAGAGAATTCACTAGATGTAATAGCTGGAACCAGGGATATGTACCACTCAGGACTGGCTAATTCCTTGGGTGAAAAAAACCTGATTTAGGCAAAATACTGCAGCTCACCATTCATCAGGGTCCCCTCCACTGTCTGTAGAGACAGTAAGTGGTGGGATGAGTGTGTAGGTGCAGACAGGCTGGAGACTCTGGGTACCTGTTTCCTTGCCGGAAAGAGGGAATGAATGTCAGGGGACCATCCTGACCATCTCTATTCTGGGATTGTTTATGGCTGCAGGGCAGCATTCACTGGCCTGCACAGCCCATCTCATCCCTGTGTGTCCCTCAGACCTGGACAGGCCTGATATCTGGAGAATGGGCTCTTGTAGAGAGGTGTTGCTGCACCAGTGTCCCAGGTCCTGCTGAACGGGTGAGGGGAGGGCATTCGTTCTGTGAGCCTTTCTAGAGTTTTCCCTCAGGAAAGGGGCCATTTAGCATCTCTATCTTTGTAGGACCAGAAGTGGACTGACATCCCCAACACACCTCCTCCTCCTTGTTCCCAGCCTCTGGTCCACATCCCAGCATCCTCCTAGTGGAGCCTCGAATGCCCCAGGGAGTACAGGTTGTGTGCCCATGGTTCCTGGGGATGTGAATGGCCAGATACCAGGCTCTGACCTCCTTCAGCTGCAGTCAGCCTGAGGCCAGTCTGTCCTCACCTCTGCCAGGCCAGCCTTGGGGAGCAAAGGGGAAGTGGAGGAACATCCATCCCCCTGTCTTGGTGCCAGGGCTCGGTGCCTGCAGGAAAGGGCTGGTGATGCCAACCCATCCTCCAGGCCTCCTTGTCCAGAGGGTCTGAAAGGCACCAGGACTCTTGGAGAGAGGAGAGGAAGGAGTGTTTCTTATTTGCAATGCTGGGTAGTGAGGAAGGACAGTGGGAATCCAACCCACCAACCAGCCAACTGGGCAGCTGTGCCACAATCCTTGCACGGCTGTCTTGGAGGCCGAGGCAGCCCAGGAGTTCCAGTGGAGAGGGAGGGATGCAGAACTGCTGGGAGCTGGCAGCAGCACGTGGTCCCCAGGCAGCAGTGCTGGGGCCAAGTGGGCCCCCTTCCCGTGGGGCAGTGTGTCAGTGGGAAAGGGGGGCTCCACGCCAATTTCCTTCACCCTTCTCGAGACGGAGTTAAGAAAGCACCAGGCGTGGGGGTTAAGAGTGCCATGCCGGTTAGACAAGCCACAGAGATGGATTTGGCAGCCAGGCCAGTGGAAAGGGAACCTGCCCTGGGTACTGGACAGATCAGAGGGGCATCGAGACAGGCTGCCCGTCGGGGCGGCACGGCCGGCGCCAGCCTCACGCGGCCACTTGCTCCGAGCCGGCTCTTCCCTCTGTCTGGTTGTCGGCTCTATCTGCAGCTGCACCGAAAGCAGAGGGGAAGGAGGAGAGCAGAGAGAGAAAGCCCAATTAGTAGATGAGCAGAGAGAGACATGCAGGAAACCCAGCCCCCAAAACACCAGAAATCGTTAATGAGCTCCCAGTGAGCTGTGCCAGGGTGCCGTGGATGCCAGCGGAGCCATGGCCCAGCTGGGGACCCCCTCACTCTGCTCAGCCAGGGCAGCCTGGGGTGGTGGCTGGGAGAAGCTGTCACAGGTTTCTGTTTAGCTTCTCCAGGCTATGGAGCTGGATTTTATCCACTTTGCTGAGAAGTTTTCTATTTTCTGCATTGTTTGTGCCCTGCCTCGCACAGACATCCCAGGGAGGTAGGAGTCTTCGCAGTCTGAAGGCCTAAATTGCCCATTTAGGGGCTTCTTGGCTTTCCAAAGAGGTCTTAGAAATTTAGTGTAGTGAGTCATATTACACAAGAAGGGATTACTTCCAGCCCAGCTGGAACAATGCAGGTAATCCTTTCAATTTTCTCAAAAAATTAATAATTTTTGGTGTTAAAAATATTTACCTAGATTTTGTTCTAATTTTTTAGACAATGCAAATTTTTCTCTGATCACTGCTCAAGTTGGATAAAATCAGTGGGAATCTGTGGTAGTGGGAGTGTAGGAGTGGGGAGTTCCTCAGCAGGACAGAGGCATCACTGACCCCACAGCTTTTAAGGAGCCCTTTTAGTTATTAATCTATTTCGCAAGTCTGAGCGCCTCCCAATTTCCATTTGGCTTGAGAAAACATGAATCAGAACTCCAGAAATACTCTTTCTTCCAGGGTAAGATGCACAATATTATTAAAAGAGAAAGAGTCTGCCTGGGTGAGAAGAACTGGATCCAACACCCTTAGAAAGCATCCCTTCCTGGATGGACCTCCTGGTCCTGGAAGGACCTGGGACAATCTCTGACCATGTTTGCTGCTTTTCTCATCTCTGGGCCAGCCTTACAGCACTGAGCAGCAGTGAGAGCCTCCCTGAGCTCTAAGAGGTTTGGGGGAAAGGGAAAAGGTGTGATCAGGTATATCTCCCACACCTGAGCTGAGAGAAAAGCCGGGTTAGATGAAAGAAGAGATGGTTCAAATTATCATCTGTCCTTTCAAATGGCATCTCTTTTCTTCTCTCCATTCTTCTCCCATTTTAAGGTTTGTAAATATTTGGACATTTTTCTCTCCCCTCTCACTTACCTGAGCAGTGCCCACTTTAGGCTAGTACCTAGGACCTCTCTAATGCCCTGCATTTTAATAGCCTCCATTTGGAAGGAAATTTGGGCCAGGAACTAGATTATCCCACATTGTCCCAGGCTTACCTGACAGAGCCAGTTCTCAAGAGCCAGGCTTGCTCTTTCTTTGACAGGGAGACAGCAAAGTGGCTCACAAATCAAGTTATATGAGTAATCTAAATAAAAGCACCAATCTCCTGCTTGTGGCATTTGGCCTCAGCCCCGTTATGTTATCCAAGAACAAGCCAAAAGAGCTTTGCAGGGTTACGTAGACTCTCTGGCTGGGTTCATGTCTCTGAGTAAGGAACTCCACTCTGGCAGGGCAGCTCCCATTAGCATGAAATGATTTTAGCAGGAAAAGGACATGGGCAGGGTAGGGAAAGGTGTCCTTACTTTTGCAGATAGGGATCTTGTTACTCCATGTGCCATCCTTCAGACACTCGATCTGGAAGGAGTCACTTTCCACGTTATCCTGTGCAGAAGGTACCAACAAAAAAAACCCCTGTCAATGTTCAAGGCAAAGAAATAAATCTCTCAATAAAAAGGGAATTTCTTGGTGATTTAGTCAGGTTATAGCTAGCATCCCCTGGAAGAGGACTTTTTTAGCTAAAAAATGCAATAAAATCATAATGAAAAACTTGAGGAGTTTTCTTGTTGCCAGCAACTCAGTGGCACACTGAAAGCCAAAGAACTGGAGTCACTTATTCCTGTTGTAAATGATGAGATGGGTAAGGAGGCAGCTCTGCATGAAGGATGGGACTGGGAAGAGATCAGAGAAATACCCGAGTCCATGTCGGAAGTCGAAGTGGGCTACTGGCTTGGAGGGAAGACAGCCACCCCATGAGTCAGCCATGCTCTCTGTGGTTCTCAGCTGTTTTCCAAAGACAGCCTGCCAAAATCCTGCCCCCTTTGACTCGCTAAAAGTGTCCTCAAGTCCCCGAGGACCTCCCAGTCAGTGGAGGCTGGCCTCTGCAGGGCTGCTGAGACAGTGCCCACTGAGGTGGGGGGCAGGCAGAGCCCTGGCAGCTGCCTCAGAGCTTTTGCTGACTTTTTCTCTGGCAGAGGTGCCAGGCCTGACATTCTATGAGTTTGCTGACTCTAGAGGAATGCTGAGAGGGTGGCTCAGAGAAGTGCTATCTCCTTTTTTCCTCTGCATCTTCGGTAAGGAAAGGTGTTGGCTTTCAGAGGAAGTGTTGTCCTCACCCCGGGAAGGGGGTGAGGATGATGTGTGATTGTGTTCACTCTCCCAGAGATGCAATGGTTTGAGAGGAAGTATCCTCTTCTTCCTAATCATATTCCCAGCTCCATGTTGTCAATCCATACCTTCAGCACTTTGTATCCAGTGTTGCAGCTGATGACAACCTGGTCTTTGAAGGTGTACTTGGCTTGAGAAGGCTCAATTTTCCCGTTGATTGGTGGTTGCACCAGTGGGCATGGGTTTCCTTTGAATAAAAAGCAAATGAAGCTAAACAGAGGAATAAATGGAGCAAATGTAAAGTCCCAGCTCTTCCACCCAGCCCATGTAGCAGAATTTGAGCATCTCTGCACTGCTTTTACTCTTAGTCTACACTGGCATGGCTCAGCCAGGCTCTTTTAGAAGGCATGGAGGCTCCATGTCTTTCCTTCAGTCTGTAATTCTCTGGCTTTGAGCATTACAAATCTGGGAGCTAATAACAGTAGCCTGTGCAATTATCCTGCCCAAAACTGCTCTGCTTTGCAATATGGTCTTGTTTCAGAGCCCAGTTGTTGTAGGGAAAAAAAGAATCCTTTGCAGGGACAGCTCTGTGTTATTTTATGCCTCTCCTATTGTGATTTCTGGAACAGATCCTTGCTGGAGACAGGATCATGGACTACCAAATTCATGGTGTCCACCTGCAGGGTTTATAAAGACCTTCCCATTCCCAAGCCCAGCAAACAGAGGAAAGCAGCAGGAGTTACCAATTGCTGTGTATGACAACTTCCAACCCCTGTTCTCTCCAGAGTTGTCACTGTGGAAGCGGATCTGCACGCTGTTGGTTTGAGTTTCAATGCGTCCTGGGGACTTTTCTCCACAGAAAGGTCCAAACTCCTTTTGGCCTGCTTTGATCTGCCAAGGCAAAGATGAGTGGGTGATTTGAGGGGGCTCTTGGATCCCTGAGGCAAATGGATGGGGCTGGAGTGGGGCTTAAGCACCACATGTTGGGGGTATGTGAACAGAAAGAGGGTCACTGTTGGCTACAAGGGTCACAAGCAGATGTGGTAAGAGACGTGAGGCCCATAGAGCACAGGGCTTCTGCTGATTCTATCATCCCTGTTCAGACTGGGGCGATTTTGATCCCATCACCAGAGCACTGGGGACACAAGAGGCGAGTACGAGAGGAGAAGTGTGCAGAGCCCAGCTCACCTTGATGTGGTCATATGGACAGGTCACCTCAGGGTGGTCTTCCACATCAAAGCTGTCCTCAAAGTTCAGAGTGATGAAGAAACCTTCCTCCAGCTCGATCCGGTACAGGCAGTCCGAGCTCTTGGGGTAGGGGCTGGGGAAGTCGGCGCTGGTGATCACCCCGCTCCTCTGGGTGTAGAGGTTGTCACTGCACTCCACTGAAACACAGCCGTGGCTCCATCAGGGCCCTGACAGTCATGTCCCAGCCCTGACCATACTCAGGAATCCTCCCAGTGGAGTGGGGTCTGTTGGGTGGATCCATGGATTCCAAATATGGGTACATGGATCCCAAATACATGTCCATGCAAGGAGAATCTCACACAGCCAACTTCCAAATATGCCCATGGCACAGAAGCCCTGGGCTGAGAGCTAGTCCCAGCTAATCTACATGATGCAGATTCAGAGAAGGGACTAAAGCTTTTCATTTTTCTGAATTGAGGAGCTCTATAGAGCTTAGCTGAGGAGCACAGCCCCTGGGAGAAGGAGTCCCAGACTACTGGTTTGTAGGGGAAGAGGCACCTCATCCCTCCTGGCAGCAAAAAAGGGCCGTTTTGCCTGTGCTTAGTAGGTGTGATGCCTACTCAGGGACTCTCTGTGTGCCCATCCCTGTGTCTGGGCTGTGCCTGTGGTACCTTTGCAGGTCCTGTTGTCGGAGTGGAGGATGTAGCCAAACCTGCAGGAGCAGTAGTACCCGCCGATGTAGTTGTGGCAGTAGTGGTCACAAGCCAGCTCCTCATCACTCTTCTCCTGGCACTCATCCACATCTAGAATGGAGTTAACAAGGAAGGGAGGTCACCCTGAAGCTCTCCACATGTCACTCTTCCTGGGGACATTTGCCACAACACTGAGAAATCTGTTATCCCATGTGGTGGGTCACATGAGCACCCAGTGAGTCCCACACGGCCCAAGAGCTGCACACGAGTTCTTCTCACGCCAGGGAACCCAAGGCTGACCTGGGACGTGGTCCCTGCAAATCTGTTTCCCTATCCTAGCAAGCTGGCCCTGCAGGCTCAAATGCTGCTTACCCACAGCGGTGTAGTGGGCATCAAAGCCGGTGAAGCGTTCCTCGTTGGAGAAGTCAGACCTGAAGGTGAGCCCCATGTAGGGCCCTGGGGACAGGATCACTTGCTGTCCTGGAGCCTGCTCTGTGTCCGTTGTCTCCCTGCCACAGAAGGTTGCCAGCTCCTGGTCCTCAGTTTCAATCTGTTAGCAGAAAGAAGGGGTGAGCCTGGAGAGCCTGTTGTATGTTCCCTGGGGAGGTCAGGCTGGGATTGGAACCATCCTCTGTATCCAGGAGCTCATGCTTCTGCCTGTGCTCGCCCAGGCTGTCCCCTGCCAGGATTCACCAGTGCCTCCATGGGGCACAGGGACTCAGGTCTGCCTGTTCTGCCTGGAGGCACCTCTGAAGCAGATGCCAAGAGCAGGTGGCATCCAGGATGTAGGGAGGAGCTGGGGGGTGTAAGGGGAGGAGGCAGAGTGGGAGCCCATTTGGGAGGTGGGATGAGGACATGGGGTGGGAGTGCAGAAGAAGGGATGTGAAAATCAGCCCTGGGCTGTGTCATTCTCACTCAGAGCTGGTGGTACCTGAGATGCTTCCCCTCACCACTTCCCGTGGCTCAAACACTGATCCAGACAGCAAGCATCTGTGTGAGAGGGGCCTAGAGGAGTCCCTGCCTATTGGTTTTGCATCAGCTCAAAGCAGCAGCTGCAATTTCTATCCCCTGGGCTGCCATGGACAAACTCAGTCCTGTCCCTCCCACCCAGGCTCTCTGTCTGGCTCCAGAGCTGTGGTTCCAGGCACTGCTGGGACTCTGACCATGCACCCAGAGGGCTGAGGAAGGGGAGTGGTGAGCCAGGGTGCCCTGTTGTCATATCAGCACATTCAGTAGTCTCTATGTGCATCCCTTTAAAACACAGCCTTATCTGTGCCTTAAAGCACTGTAATCCCTGCAGAAAAACCTTCAGTTTTCCCTGGAAACCCTCTCCCTTCCTTTTTCCTTGCCGTTTTTTCCAGCACTGGTCCACCTCCTTCTCCTACACAGCCCATCCCCAACCCCTGTCTCAACCACGACCCCCCCCAGGCAGGTCCCAGCACACTGCCTGCTTTACCCAGGGGATTTGAATACGAATAAGCCTCAGCAGAGGAATGTGATGAACACCACCAGCCAGCCCGACACCGCTGGAGCCAAGCCACCGCTATTGAGGCTGTGATGAAGTCTGCAGCCCCCCAGCACATGACTGGGGGAAACAGTCATCTGCTCGGGGGCCCATGGGGTCCTGGAGGTGTTGGAATGCTGTCCCTGGCTTGCTTGGCCTCAGCAAGAGGAGACCCTTCTCTGACTCCATCCTTGTCACTTAGAGACCCTCAGGATGTGTCTGCTGGGGAGGGTCTGAGGCTGAAAGGGAAATTTCCCAGAGCTGAACAAACAGGCGGAAACTCGTTCACACCAGGGAAAGCCAACATGGAAATGGCAACTCAGCATGCCTTGACATTGCCTCCAGATATTTTCCATCCTCTCATACAAGCTGGAGCTGGCCAGAAGAGAGAGACACTTTCCGATGATAAATTTTGGGAATTTCGAGAAAAAACACGCACCCTACTTTGGGGACAAAAACCCAATTGAATTTTTTTTTTTTGTAACAGCATTCTGGGGCAAAAAAAGAAAACAAGTAATTTGGGCTCCATCTGGTTTCAATCCCTTTGAAATATACTGTGGTGCTTTAGAATTGCTTTTAAATCTGAAAGATTGTTTTGAAATGAAATAGTGTTTCAGACTGAAAAGCAGGAGTGCCATCACCAGAAGTGAAGGAAAAAGGCATTTCAGCCCTGATGCGCAGACTTGGCTGTGCCAGCACGCGGGACACTGCCTCTTCCACAGAAAATGCTCTTTCTTAAGGAAATCTGTAGGAAGGAGGAATTTCCAGCCAGCTGCTCTCTGTGGGGCTGGTGGCTGTCACCTCTGCCAGGACTCAAGAGCCACCCATTCCTTGCCTTTGGCCCCAGAGAGTGCAGGAGCTGCAGCGCAGCATTCCCGAAGTGCGGGAAAATCTTCCCAGTGCCCTGTGGCCCCAGCCATGGGGCCAGCCCCACCACTGCCCCCAGCACCCCTGGATACAGCCCTGGAGCGGTCTGGGCCCCAGGAGAGCTGTGCTCTCCTCACTGGAGGTAGCCACAGCCCCTTATCTGAGACGGGTCCCATGCCCCGAGCCACAGGGAGCAGAGGCAGCCCTTCAGCAGTAAACTAAACAGAGAGGTCATCATCCCTGGTTAATATTTGCTGCTTCTGCTGGGGACTGTATACTTTTTTGTAGATCATTTACATCCAGCGAGCAGGCTGGTAATTAAATCCTGGTTGTTTGTTTGGAGTTTCTCCCTCTCGGGTCACGATGTCGACGTTTTCACTAGAGAAGATGTGTCCCTGAGGGAAATATCAATTGCCACAGAGAAATTCCCTATAAAAATACACTGAAAGAATCCTCCTTTGAAAAATAAAATACAGTGACACCCTTGAGCCTTAAATTTACCGTTGCCAATGCCTCCTGCTGTCTTCCCTGTTTCTTCTTGCATCCTCAGTTCCTCATTAAGGCTTCTGCCCTTCTGGATGGAGGCAGATTGGAGTCCCTCTCTGGCTGTGGCTCTATCCCTCTGCATTTTGGCTAGTGATGTGGCTAATGGGTGTCCCAAGCTGTGGGGCCCCTCTCTGCCCCACACTGATTCCCCGCTTTGGGGGCAGGAGTTGGGATGCCCTAGCTGGCAGGAAAAAAAATGCTGCTCCAGGGCATGGGCTGTTGGGGATGTCTGGGAGCACGGATGCTCTGGAGGTGCCTCCTGCAGCCAGGGGGTTAATGAAATGCCAGAAACACCGAGGGGAATTTGGCCCGGCAGCTTGGTGTCTGCTGCTGGAGAGGAGCAGGCAGTCGGCAATACGGAAACACAGCCGCCACCAGCCCCCCTTCTCCAGCCCTCCAGGAATGCACTAATTGGACTGATGAAGGCCAAACACACCACTTGTAATATATATAAATGGCTCATTAGGCAGAGAAATCGCAGTGCCGGGCTGAAGACACTGGGAACATGACATGGGGAGGAGACGCTCAGAGCCAGGGCAGGGCACGAAGCGGCCCCGGCCGAGCGGCCCCACGGAGCGTGGCAAGGAGGCAACACCCAGAGCAACGGGGCTTTTTTCTCCCAGTGCTGCTGCTACTGACTGATGGGAATGAAGCAGGGACAGCCCCTGCAAAAGCCTCCATCTAAGTCTCCTGGAGATCTTCTCCCCAAGATACATCAAGGGTCCTTTCATACGCAAACATAAAATTGCCCTGAATTTCCATGGGAACATATGTGGCAGCCCTGCTATGGGTGACAAAGGAGGATGGCTGGTTTCCTGTGCTGTGGATTTGGCTTGGCTCCAGAGGCTGTCCCCTCCTGCATGGCAGCTGCACCCACATGCCCTATTTCTGGGCAATGTTTATTCCCTGGAGGGGCTGGGGGTGGAAAGAGACCCAGGCACGATGATGGGGTCCTGCAAGAGCTGATGACTTGCTCCCATGCCTGGTCTTCCTCCTCCCCCTGCCCTGTTCCCAGTGGCACAGGGAATGGCCAGTGCCACCAAACACCTCTGCAGAGAGCTATCAGGATAGGAAAGACAAGCAGCCCTCTCTACTCCCAGCTGCCTCCTGGGCTTCAAAGTGCTCCTTTTGGGACCCCATACTCCAAGGGAATGAATGACCCCCTGGCTGGGGCTGGCTGACAAGACCTAAAGAGGATGGTCTCCTCCTGAGCCCCCAGTTCATGCCAAACCTTGATTTGTACTTTTTCTGCACAAATGTGCTTTCTTCCTCGTTTGAATAGAGGAAGGTGTATATGGGTCCCGTGCGCCCTTCTTACAGCCCCAGGCTGGGCATGCGCTGCCCTGAATGAAAAACCAAGCCTGTGCCCTGGCCCTGCATGTCCTCCACCAGTGCCTCATCAATCATTGACAGGCTGTCCCCCCATCTTCATTCCAATCAAGGAGCTGGCTGCCAAGCTCCTGGGGGCTGATTTCATTCCAGGGCTTGATTGAGCAATGTGCAAAACTTCATGGACAGGTCCCCAAGCTCAGATCTCTATAATAAGCTTGGGGATGTACTCATGATGGCCCCTTAGAAGCCAGGATTTTGTTGCCCATCTCCCTGCCACTGTGCTCCTCAGTGACACTGGTCAAGTCACTTAACCTGATTTTCTAGTCAGGGCTGGTTTTGGGTGCCCTGGGCAAGTGCTGCAGGCTTACAAACCATGGTGAAACCCTCTGCATATGAGGAACTCCCAAACTGGTTCCCTGTGGATGGTGATGAGCTGGGCAGAGCCTGTTGAGCAGCACAGCAAAAGGAAGGAGCAGGAAGAGGGCAGCCCAGGGTGGGTGGCTGCTCCATCCCTGTCCATGTGCACCTGGCAGGTGGCTGACAGCAGCCATCCAAAACCTGAGGAGAGGCTGTATCCAGTGTGCTGAGCCCAGAGTTTGGCCCCCCAGCATGTGACTGGAGTTTTCTACCTGTATGGGAGGCTTGTCCAGGTGGGTATTTTGGGGATGGCTGTTCTTCCCATTCCTTCTGGCTCACTTCCTTACTGAAGTGCAACTCCCCTTCTCTGCCATCTCCATTTGCACAAACAAGCCTCCCATGCTGTGAGCATTTCTTTAGGAGCCACATTCTTTTTACATATATACACACACTCACGCGTGCTTGTGCATATATATAAATAAACAGCTATTGTTTTAATTAGCCATTGTTTCAGAGCTCTGGAAACTGTTCCCTTCTGCAGACCACCCCGAAGGCAGAGGTCTGTGTGGGTTTACAGCTCAAATCACCCTGAGCCTGCCACTTGGGATGAACTCCTACACTGCTTAAGAACTTGGGTGTGTGGGCAGCCAGGGACTGAGGGAAGCAAAGGACAGGGATTTTTTACCTGTCCTGAATTGAGTCCCCACCTGCTCAGCTCCTTTTTAACCTCCTTCTTATGGCAGTCAAGATGATGAAGACCCTGAACAAACAAGAAGGTGTTTCTTCACACACACAGAGACATATAATCATATATTTAACCTGTCCAACTTTCTGGCATGTGGTGCTGCAGAGATTAAAGTTACCCATGAGCTCAGAAAGCCATGGTACAAGTTCATAGATGGGGAATCCATTGAGCACCTTGGAACACAGAGATCTGCCTGTGTTTCTGAGCTTCCTCACTGTCACCAGCAGAATATTACAGAGAAGCACCTGTGTGTGCTAGGTTGATGGTTATATTCCATAGCCATGCACTGTGGCCTCTGTCAAAGAGGGGGCTGATGATGTTTTTACAGCTTGCACTGGTGCAGACAGAGCTGGGCACACAAACCCAAGGAGGAAAACAGCCATGGAGTCATTCACTGCTCTCCCTAATGCTTTCTAAGCTAGTGGTTTAGTAGCATCAAGATTGCACCCCTGCCTGGCAGAGTAACCTCTGGATCTCCCATAATCCATCAATTTCCATCACTTTGCAAATGTAATTCTGTGGTGGAGGCTCTGCAAGCTGAGTTACAGCCCCGAGCAAATTTATACAGCTGAAATCTAAATCCCTGTGAAAAATACCGCCTTCTTATGGAAATCCAGCGGCAGGGAGAGCTGTGGTGCCAAGTTGGCACCATGGCCAAATAACAGGGAGCCTTATGAAAAAGGAAAAAGGAGCAGGGGGTGAAGGGCAGGAGGAGGGGTAAAGCTTGGAATGGGGCAAGTTTCCAAGAAATCTGTTCCTTGAGCTTATTGGGGTTTTAAAGCAATATATCTCTATATATGTCCCTGGGCCCTTGTGCTTGGAGAAGATCCAGAAGAAGCAGAAAGAGCTAATCAAACCTCAATAAGAGCTGTTAGTAGCAGAGTGAGTGCCAGCACAAAGGGGAAATTAAAGCAGGGAGCAACAGATCCTAGAGGAAAAAACACACAAATGTTTGCTTTGTTTTCTTAGGGCAAGAATGAAACAATTATTTCAGTTATCTGGCAACTAACACCAGGGCCAGGCTCTATGGTTCCAGACCTGGAAGCAAGCTCCACCTGCCTCTGTGTGAAGGAGCAGGGTGGAGTTTGTCCTGAGTGATGATGTAAGGTATGTTCAGCCAGGCAACCTAGAAAGCAGCTGCTGATCTGCCAGAAGCACCACACTTGAACATTTTCAAAGATATGGAGAGCTGCCCTTGTCCTGGATGTGAAGGAGAGCCCTGCTTGGAGAAATCTGTAGTGTAAAGGCAAGGTTGCTCTGGGGCACTGCAGTGTGTGGCCACCACAGTTTTGGGTGGGTTACCACCCAGCAGAGAAGCAGACAGAACTATTTGGAGGTTTTGGCCATGACAGCTCCCTGGAAACCTCCATAGCAGCCTCAAGCTCAGATCTAACCTCTCCCTTTTGCTTCCCATGGAGCTGGACAGGGTGTCCCAAGAGCCTGCAAGGTATGGCCAGGAATCCAGGCTGGCTGCAAGAGGCACCCACAGCCACAGTCTGACAAACTGTGCCCAGCTCAGGGGTTCTCCTTGCTGGCATCAGAGTGACACAAACTGGTGTTTAGCCACAGGTGTTTTATCAGCGCCTAGGTGTGAAAATCCCATCGGGTGCAGTAAGAATTAGGTGCCCAAACACTTTCAGAAATTTGTTCCTCTGTGGGTAAGCTCTGACTCTAGTGTCCCACTCACTGTTGGTCCAATGGATGCTGCCAGCTTACCTGTGCTTTCCTCATGGTCCACTGGACTGACAACTCCCGAGCCAAATAAAATGGGGAAAACTGTCTTGTTCCCAACTTTTCCAGCACTACCCTTTCTCAGCTGGCCCAGCAGCTCTGCTGTCTACCCCACCATCTGCCCTGAGATGTCACAGCTCACCTTCACATAGTCGTATTCACAGAGGTAGGATGACTCCAAGTCAAAATGCATGAAGTACAGCTTGATTTTAAATCCATCAGGCACAGAGATGTTCCACGTCATTTCCGAGTCACTGGGATAGGAGTCAGGGAAGTTGGGAGACTGGATCTCCCCAAACATGTCTGTCAGCTCCACGGCATCTGCCACGCACAGCAGCAAGGCACAGAAGGGCCAGGCCAGAGGGTACCTGGAATACACATGTGAGGAGATGAAATGAAACTCTGGCAGTGACAATACCTGTGGAAGGACCATCTCTTTTCCCAAGTGGATTGGGCAAGAGGAGATGCAACACCATGGCACCATGAGCAACCCCTGGGAGGTGGAGCCACCACATGTGGCTCCAATGAGGGGAAAGCCTCTTTGAAATGTGGGTGCCAGAGGTGCCACAAGTGATGCAAAGGCACCTCCACAGCTCCCAGCCAGCCTGAATTGCCACCAGGAGCTCGGTGTTTCCCATGCTTCTGGGAGCAGCAGCCATTGGCAACACATCCGTTAACTAATGGAACTGTGGTTGCAAATCTTCATTTAATGGAAGAATAAACATAAGCATGCTTAATAAAATAATGATGCTTTCTAAATCGATTTAGTGAAAGCATCATGGCAATAAGTCATTATTATTATTATTATTATTATTATTGCTGAGCTTCATGCTGCCAAATTGGGATCATTAGCTCTCAGTAAACAGCACACATCTGTGCAGCTGGGCAAAGATGGAACCAGGCCTCAGCTTTTGCAACTCT
>VXAX01006710.1:455389-565441 GCA_013399835.1 Leptocoma aspasia | reverse complement strand
TCTCTTCTCTTCTCTTCTCTTCTCTTCTCTTCTCTTCTCTTCTCTTCTCTTCTCTTCTCTTCTCTTCTCTTCTCTTCTCTTCTCTTCTCTTCTCTTCTCCCCAAAACAGAGAAGCACGCAGAGGCTGAGATTCATAAACGCGTTTTGTCATAAAACCCATCTTTTAAAAGATCTTGGTCTGAAGAGTTTGTCCCAACTTGTTACCAACTTACTTATCCCAGAAAAGGGCAGAGAGAACAGGTAAACCTGTGGTGGTCCAGCTGACTTCACACCAGTCTGGAGCTTCATTTGACATGAAAGGGAGCATAAACTGAGTATTCCTCTGTGGAAGGAGAGAACACCACCCATGCTGGAGGTGTGAACACAAAAGCCTTTGCTACTGCATAGGACCCAGAAAGAGGAGCAGAGCTCAGGCTCTTGACATACAGTAGAGCATACAAAGGAAAAGAAACACACAGGAAATAAGAGATTAAAATTAGAGATTAAAATTTCTAAATTTGAGATTAGAGATTAAATTTCTAAAATAGAGATTAAATTTCTAAAATAGGCACTAAGGCCTGGCAAAGGCTTGTAGGTGTGTACAACAGACATTGTAACTACTCACATGTACACCTGGTTTCAAAATCAGGGCTTGATTTAAGTATGCTGGTGAGGAAATTGAAGCTGCATTAGTGGATTATTTTTAACTTGGCTGTGTTCTTTCAAAACCAGGACAGTAAATTTCTGGGGTTCATTTGTGTAGTGCCATCACTTTTCTCAGCTCTTCATTACAAAGAAAAGTAAATGGGAGCTTAGAAATTTGGATTGATTTTTCTTTCAAGCAGAGTGAGGTTGAACATGCCCTTTTCTGACAGCTTTTCTGAAACCACAAAAATGTGTGAAGGGAAAAACTGTTACTCCTCTGGTCAGAGTACATGCATGGGGCTGGACGCCGAGCTGGTGTAAATGGGCATCTCCTCCTCCATTTCAACAGGCTGTTTTCTTGTGCGGCTCTGCTTTCCCCGAAGCAGGGGAGGCAAGATAGCACCAAACTTCTTCCCCATGACAGGAAAGCCTTAACCTCGTGTGAAAGTGATAAATGACCGTGGTGTGCACAGAAACCTGATGCCCGTGCAGCAGGTCCCACCTCGCTCGTACCTCTTCCCCTCGGCCTTGGCAGAGCGGTGCCCATGCCAGGATGTCCCTTTGGCTTTGCCGGGATGCCGGCGTGCAAGCTGGGCTGCGGCACGAAGCCGGGGCGTGAGCTTTGCCTTGTTCGCTCAGGGACAGGGGAACCGGAGCCGCGGTCATCATCGGGAAACCTTCCTCAGCAGGACGGCCCCCCCTGCCCGGCCGTGTCCTGAGACCACGGAGTGCGGGAGGCCGGGGCCAGCCCGTCGCGGAGGTACTCACCTCATTTTGCTGCTGGGAGAGTTTCCCGGCGGATTTGGAGCGGAGGATTGATGGCTCGCTTGCGGGGGACGGCTTTGCCTCTTTCCCAACGCTCCGCTGTCCGCCTTATCTCCGTCCGGAGATTTGCGAGCGTGTGTGCGCCTATGTGTGTGCGCGGCTGGGGCTGTCTGGCATTTTCCATGCAGGTCACGCCTTCCCGTGCCTGCAGCCGTTCGCCACATCCAGGCAGGCAGCAGGCAGGCAGGCAGGCAGACCTGCCCGCATCCGAGCCCTCCTCCCCGCCCGCCTCTCCCTCCTCTCTGCCGCGGGGCTGCCCTGCGCTCCAGCATTCAGCGGAGTTTTTGTCTTCCCTAATCTCCGGAGTTTTGTGTGTGTGTGTATGCGCCCATGCACATTGTGTTTTCTCTCTCTCTTTTTTTCCCCCTCCTTACAGCCTGCTTTGCCAGATGGCTAAAATTTGCCTCTCAATAGGGTCTGAGGCTCCAGCAAAAACAGAAGGCAAGAATGTGTGAAAAAAAAACCTGTGCGGGGATAAATAGCTTTAGTGGTGGTGCTGCCGCTGGGATCGGCGCTCGGGAATTGCTTTCAGCATCTCTGCTTAGTGCCGAGCAGCGTTTGGGATGGGGATCTGGCTTCCAAGAAACTTTGGAGTTGTGACAGTCTGAATAAAATCAAGCCCTAATTTGCATCCTCCTGTAGAACTGAGGAATTGCCAGATTCAGTATTTTTTCCCAGGGAAAAGAGTAGCTTTAGAAGTGGACTCTGCTCAGGAGTGAAAACTTTAAACACTAAAGTTTCAGGTTTTGAGCCTGACTCCCTCCTGTTCAGGAAACAGGTAAAAACATGAACACTCCCCGCTAAGCCACGGGAGATTGATCTCCCCTCCCTGTGCCAGGCACAAACCAACCCAAACTCCCTTGTCTGCATAGCTAAGTGGCAAGAAGATCTATCTGGGCTGCAAATAAGGGAATAGCACGTAGGACATCAAAGGATGCAAGCGACTGCTTCATTCAGAAGTCTCCTTGGACACATGAGGAGCAAAACTTTAATAGCTGTTTACCAACTTCAGCTTGAGCTGGTTAATGTAAACCCCGCAGATATCCACTGGCAGGCACGGATACATATGCGGCATGTTAAAAGGCACACAAAAACAAAAGCCGGGAAGAGGCAGGGAAACAGGGATGGGTTGGCACCACTCCTGGAGCAGCAGCTCCCAGCCCTCCCGGACTCCACGACTCGCTGATGTCAGGCTGTGGCGCTGCCGTTAAAGGGGCGATGGTGCCTTCAGCCTCTGCACAGGCTTTGCCGCTCCAGCAATCCTAGAGAACCTGGAAGGGACAGGGATAGAGAGAAAAAAGTAAAATTTTCTTTTTCCATTTCTTGTCTTTGTATTTGGGGGGGTTATGGTTCCTTGGCTTCCTGTGCAGAAGCTGCTTCTCTTGTTCCCGTGAGTCTCTGGTTCTGCACTGAGAAAGAGAAGGTACGTAAGTGACACAGTGAAATAAAATAGAAAAATATGGGTGGAAAAGCACTAGAAAAACAGGGCAAAGGCCTTGAGTAAAGGGAAAATCTCAGTCTGCCATAATTTGTAGCTTTATTTGGGAAGTTTTAACAGCTTATCACTAAACAGACATGAGCTCTCACTCATGCTAACACACCCAGGCAAGCTGATCAAACTAATTAATATGTAAGCAATGTGTCAAATGCAAGGATTTATTTTTGCAGGCAAGTGTGGTCCTGTCTGATCCCTGCATACACTGTGATCTATTTTTTCCCTGCCTCTTCTGCAGGGTGTGTCCTTTATGCATTCATTTTTCCATCACGGCAGCCTTCTATAGCTTTTTGGAATGGCTTCTCTAATTCAGGGGCAATATTAATTCTGAAGTGAGATTTTCTTTGCCTGCTGATACTTCTTTCAAGACAGATCACCTTGGACCAAAGTCAGTGTTTACACTTCAAGGCTGGACTGGGAAGTGTAAGGTGGTAACAGAAGCTCTGCAGGTTTTTGGATCATGTTGGTGGATGCAGCATGGGCTTAGAGCATCCATGCTGGCCGTGTAGGTTCTGGAAGGCAGGAGAGGATGCCCAAGAGGCAGCACCTTGCAGATCCCATCAGCAGCCCTCTGAGCTGATTTCCCTGCTAGGCTGTTGAATCCTAGAGGTTTTCCTTGATACAGTGCTTGTCCCCATCCCCCAACCCCCTTGGTGTGCAGAATCTTATCTCCCTGACAGCTCATGCTGACCAGTTCAGGACTCAGTTTTTTCCTAGCCAAATCCTACCTGAGACATTGTGGGCTCCTAAAGAAAGTTGGGGGGCAGTAGCTGCATGGCCAAAACTTCAATTCTGCTGTAGCCAAGTGCTTTAAATGACCTGCAGCCTCCTGCATCCCCACTGCCTCCTGCTCCAAACTCCAGCCCCAACAGCTACATTGCTGAATCCTCTCGTAAGGGATTCTGATCTCCAAATGAATCCTACTGGAGCCCTAATGAGCTGGCCTGGCTAATTGCACTGCCTCCCTGGGTTACAGCAGATCAGCCCTGATTGCCCTCTGTGGCAACACAAACCCTGTGCTGCAGTGTCTGCTGGTGGGGAGGCAGATGAGGACCTGCAAAGAGAAGGTGATGCTGAAGCTGTTCTGGCTGCAATGCCTTCTCCAGTGTTATTCCCATCTGACAGAGAGGAGGGCTCACCATAGCCAGGCCTGGCCACTCACATGCCTGTGTGAAGTGTCCATGAAGAGTAAAGGCAAAAAAGGTCACCAGAAGAGGATCTGGTGCTATCCAGGCAGGGTGCCAGGCAAGGGTCTCGTGTGTGCTGTTACCTGAAACATCCAGCTGGCTCACAGCTACCAGTGATGCCAGGGCTGTGGAGCCTTGTCCCACCTTGCTGGGGCACTTGCAAAAATATTGTCTGAGGTCTCAGCATGCAGTGACCAGAATGGACATGCTGAGTTTTTAGGAAGGAGTGTTTTCTTCCCCAGGTGCTGGTGGAACAGTGGAGTCAGACTGTGGCAGTTCAGCAAACAGGCTTGGACCTGCTTTCTCACTGATGTCTCCCATACTTGGAGAGATCATTTCTGGAATTACTTCTGCATGTCCATGATGCTCATCAAGGACTGAGCTCAGCAGTATTGTCCAAAGCATTTCTTTAATGCTGGGGACAAATTCACCTCCTTGAAATAATATCCCAACACTGAGTGGAGCTAGACAGGGATAAAACAGATGTGAGGGGTAAGTGTGGACCCACAGGAATAAGACTGTGGGGTGAATCTATGACTGGTATAAATGGTCATACACTGAAAACCAATATCCTGAAAATGTTTCTGACCCTGCTGCTCTCTGGGTCGGGCCAGCACAGCCCACACCACAGCCTCTCTCAGAGTTGGGCACACTGCAACGTGTGCACTGCTGCTTGTCATGATGTTTGTGACAGGGACAAAAGTGCTGGCAGATCCTACTCCTGGTCTGAGCTGTGGCATCTCCTCTGCTCTCCTCCACCTGGGATGCTGGAGAAGACCTCATTCTCCAGGAAATGTGAGCTGTGCTCTTAACATATTTCCTCCGTCCTGCAGGAGATGCAGGCTCTGCTCCTGGCATTTCTCCCCCATCTCTGACGGGTTCCTGGAGCCCCCTCGTGGCTCCTGCCACTGACAAGGTCCCACCGAAACAACCCTGGGGGAGCTGCTGGGAGGCCCACAGCACCTCTGCTGCAGCTCCTGTGCAGCTCCAGTGCTGGGGAGGCAGCTAGAGTCACCTTGGGGATGTCACGGGGGGGACAGGGCATGGGGGTGACAACAGAGACCCTCAGGAGTGCGAACAGGGCAGACAATCCCATACCAAAGCCATTTCCCTGCTTTGTGAGCCTGGGAGGAGATGAGTCCTCCAGTGCCTTTGCAGTGCCTGCCTTGGGAGCCTGCTGCTCGGTGTGACAGCCCCAGGGCAGGTGACCACAGCCCAGACCCTGCGTGGAGGAAAGGGAGGATGTATGGGAAAGGAGGGATGTGAGACAACGGGAAAAAGAAGGAAGGTGGAGATCGGGGAGGAGGCTACACAAAGGTGGGGAAAGGGGGCTGTGGGGTGATGGCAAAGGGTGTCTCTGTGGAGAAGAGGGCAGAGCGGCTGGGAAGCGGCGTGCGCGGGCGGTGGGCAGGGCAAGGCTCGCTGCCGGGAGCTGGGGACGCCCGTCTGTCCCGCGGGGCCCCGAGTGCCACTAGATGGCACTTGAACCTCTGCCTGGGGCAGCGGCGCGGAGCGACACCGGGGTCCCGGGGATGCGCCGGGCTCCGGGGGCTCTCAAAATGTTCCTGGCAGCACTTCCCATGGGCGATTCTGTCCCGGGGACCGGATAAGGAGGAAACGTAGAGGTGAGATGGCTTTTGGCACAGGTACTTCCCTCTTGTCCCTGGGCTGTGCTGGCCCTCCTCCGGCACTTGCCCTGCAGAGAGGGTTATGCCACAGTTCCTTGCAGAGGTGACCTGCTGAGGTACCACACAGCTTCCACTGGAAGGTATTAAAAAAAAAATCTAGTGCACTCTCAGCACAGGCCAGTGGTTATTCTATAAATCGATGTTTTGTTCGGCTGTGAGAGAAAATCAGATCCATAATGCTGTGGATGGAAATATTGAGCCCTTTCCCCCATTTTCTGTCCCATCCTCTGCCTCTACATGCAGACTGTGAGGTCATGGGAAGCACCCTGACTGTCACAGCATGTTCACGACTGGCATGAGATGATCAGGATTGTTTCAGCAACCAGTCATTCCCCTCTCTGCTGAAACTGAGGGATGCTTGGGTGACCCCAAAAGAGTGCACAGAGGAACAAAAATGCATATAACATTGAAATAAAACCAGAGAAATCAGGGTGTTGTGTCATATATTGGCCAAGTCAAACATCTCTTCTCCTCTGGATCCCAGCATCCATGGCTCCTGACAGCTGCCAGATCTGTGACTTTGTGCTGCTGTGTAACTGTGTGTGCTGGGCCTGACTTGGATGGATGTTTTGTCATTGCTCCCCTTTGTATCCCACTGGAAGGAAAGCCCATGAGTGCTTTTGAGAGTGTGAGACCCGAGGTGCTGTGGCATTGTCCACCTGACAGGATTCAGGCTTGGCTGAGCCTACACCACTGTTGAAGGACAAGCACAAGACTTGTGGAGGGCTGAGGCACTTAGTACCCACAGAGGCAAGCAGCAGAGCATTTCTCACACACCTCTGAGAGAAAAAGATCTCTGAAATTTATTTTGAGCAATCCAGGGAAAACCTGGGGTAGGGAAAGGCTTTGAAACCTGGTCCTGCCTCATAACCTCATGCCCCACACCCTCTCCAGCTCAGGGGAGCACTTGGCATGAGAAAGGCTCTGTTTTCCATCCCCAGGTGCCCAGACTCAGCATCCTTTGTTTGTCCAAGCACTTTTCTTGGTGACGAGTGAGTCACTGGGGAGCTCTGCACCCTGTAAGGGTCACACCACAACCAATCCCTCTGTGCAAACCAGTGTCCTCTTAAGAGGCAGAGCACAGTTGTAACGCTTTCAGACAAGCCCAAATCGCTGTGATTTCCCCCTGACAGAGCAGCTGTGAAATTGCAGTGGGACAGAGCAGGGTGTGACTGAAGTGATTATGTGGGTGGCAGGGGATGATAGCAAATCCATGGAGCTGGAGGGGGCTGAGCTGTGCTCCCGAGCACAAATAACATGAGCTGGCTGAGCTCAGTCAACAGTTTGTTTGCAGGACCTTGCTTTGCTGGAAAAAAAAAAAAAAAGATACAGAAAAATCCCAGAGCATAGTTTCCTTTTCCTTTTTTCATTTCCAAAAGCTTGGTCTTGCTGAAGCTGGTGGGTGTTGGCCCATGATGCGAGTCATTGCTGGTCCTGATAGCACCAGCCCCTGCTCACATGCCCAGGGTTCACTGCAATTCCCTGTAGCTCATAGCTCCCAGCATTCAGGTCTGCAGTCCCTGCTCCGGGTGTGTCCCTCTCTACCCTAAATGCAGCCTCCTTCTCCTCTTGGGAAACCTGAGAATCAATACCCTGGAGAACCCAAAGCTTCCTGCTATGGAATGTCCATTTTTTCTAAGACCAGTAGACCTCCTGAAGCTCCCCAGAGGGGAAGCCCTCTGTCCTGGGCAGCTGTAGTTACTTCTAGGTATGGTGGTGAGGATGTGATGGATGTGGAAGCCTGCAGGTCTTTGTTATCTGTAGCAATGAACAATCCCACCCCTGAGAGTGTTGTGTTGGGTCCACCTGCTCCATGGGGTCTAGGTTATAATGGTGCCAAGTAGAATGGTGACTGGGGAGCAATTTGTCATGAGTGGTGGCTCCTGGAGGTGCCATTTGGTCCTTGGTGGAGCTGGGGTAGGCAGGCAATTTGCTGTGTGTCACTGGTGCTGGGGACACTGCCCATGTGTGCCATGACCAATGCAAATTTATACTTCAGGCCCCTGTCTGTGCCTGTGGTAGGAAGCATTTTTAAGGCTGATGGTGTCCTCACAATGTTGGCTATCTCAAGCAACAGAGCCTGGAAAGAAAATGATCCAAAGAAGGTGTGGTGTATGGAGAAATGTCATGGTGACATCCACTGCTTCTGGACTTGGTGAGGCCAAAACTGTTGGGAAAACCCTGGAGCTGTTGGGAAAACCCTGCCTCAGTGATGAGGCAGCTCCTACAGACACCTGTGCCAGGTGACTCATTCCCTCCTGGCCACAAGGGGAGACTGCTGAGGCCAGCACGGAAACCCACATGTTTGTAGGGCCTTTCAGTCACTCCAGGGATCATCCCTCTTGCTTCCCTTTTCTGGGGTGGGACATGGTAGCTGGGTTGCTGAAGAGTTGCTAAGGCTGGAAGGCAAGGCAGGAGTATGGGGATGTTGGAAGAAGGAGAAGGTGTCTCAGACACATCCTTTGGCACCAGTGCACACTGTGTTACTGCTGAGGAGACCCCCAGGTCCACACAGCCACAGCTGCCTGTGTGCCTTGCACCTTTCACACAGTACAACATCCATGGCAGAAGCCTGATGCCCCCTGCCTCAATTTCTCACGGTGAGAACGACTGTCCAGGGCTGGCCATTGGACACAATGACAATACAAATGTCGAGGCCATCGCGCCACTCACTGGTAAATGTGCTTCCCAAACTGCTGCCTCTCATGTGGCCAGCTGAAAAGCCAGCTGTCCCAGCCCACCGAGCACCCCCACCCAAGGAAGGCTGGGATATTTAACCCTTCCACTGGCCATCCCTTGGAGCAGCAATAGGAAGGCTGGAAACTCGTGGCTATGTGCAGACAGGGGAGTAGGAGAGGACTCAGGGATTGAGGGATGCGGGAGAGCACTGTGAGCTGTTTGCCTCAGTCTGTGCACTGCTCTGAACCAGCTCGGGAGCTGTCGTTCTTCATGAGGGCTTTGTGAGTCTTGCTGTGGAGGATTATCGACGAGCAGCAGCTCTGCCCTCTTTACAGCCCGTTAATCACCCACCACGGGTCGTTAGGAGCTGTGCAGAATGGCAGGCAATGCATAATCTGTTCTGTAGGCTGGAGGTGAACACAGTTTATAGATCACATAGCTGGAGACAGGAGTATGGGGGGATGGGGGGCTGATGTCAACAACTCACCTGGATAAATTCTGGGCCGCTAGTTATCTTCAAAATCTGCTGTGGCTTGTGCTTTTAGGGACAACCACATTTACAATGTCATTCAAATCACATCTTGGTTCTTACTCATGCTCCAACCGACCCCTCCAAGACATAAAAATTCAGCTGAAAATGAGCCATGGGTTTGGGAAAAGCAGAAGGTTGTTAGTCCTGAGGGCAGCAGTGGGCAGAGAGGGATGGTGCCCTGGGCTGAATTTGTGGAGAGCAATTTCTGCATTATTCATTCATGACTGAGCTCTTTGGGAGTGTATTTGAGCACAATAAATTGGTATTGAACATTTGTAGCATCACAAATTGACTGCACACAGGTGATTTCAGTTGCTGTCAAGACGTGGCCACTTCTGGGGCAGAGTACAGGTGCCCAGAGCACGTTACCAGAGCAGGGCAGAGGTGGGGGCAGACGGGGCAAGGGGGAAGTCTGAAGCCAGTATCTGCCTGAACCACTGTCAGGCAGTGACCCAGACACTCTGTGCCCTTGCTTACGGACAGAAGAAATTTAAACATCAGTTTTACACCTCAGGAAAAGCTCTGCAGCCTCGGGGCGTGGCTCCGGACCGTGCTCCCATCTCAGAGCTCCCATCTCAGGGTGCTGAGCATGGCTGGAAGCTGGGGGTTAATGGTGCTTGCTGGTCTGACACGGTTGCGCTGGTTTTGCCTTCAGACCAGTTAGAAATTGCACAAATACCTGCAGAGAAGCTGAGAGTCCTTTTGTTGTCCTGGACCTTGGGAAGACTTTCCCCATGATTCCTTTGCTCCGTCTCCCTCCTCTGCTGTTTCCATCAGGCTTGGGGCACACAGGAGTGTGAGAAGCTGCTCAGAAAGCTGAGGGATGCAGTTTGGGTGAGGTGCGGTGTGCCTGGTCCTTAGGAAAGCTTGGTGAGTTGGGTGGGGGCACCTGTGACCTCCTGCAGGAGAAGGATGTAGGCTTGACTTGCCAAGGAGGACTTCCTTGCCAGCCAGCCATGCCCGGTTTCTCCTTAATGGTATCTTCTAGTGTGTGTGGGGGCTGAGCTGGGACTCACAAACCCTTGTTCAGCTCTCAGCCTGGGCTCCCTGGGGACAGCCAGTCTGTGATGAGTGGAGGCCAGAGGGCACAACGTGCAGGGGATAAGCTGTGTCTATAGCTAGCGTAGGTGGGTGAAGATTCTGTGTGCTACCATGCTATAAACAGTAATAAAGATACCAAACCCACACAGACAGGTCACTGATGAGACTCCAGCAGCCTGAACAAGAGACTGAGAAACCATCCAGCTGCCTCCAGCAGGTGCTGGTGGTGAGATATGCTTCATGTCTAATCAGTGCTGGGGAAGTGCTGACAAGAAGAACAAAAGGTGTGAGCAGGGATGGAGAAGGAGAAGCTGGATGGAAAATGTGACTTTAGATCCATTTCCAAGTGAGAAAAATCTTGAAGTTATTAGAAGACTGCAAGGGGAGGGGTTGACCCCCTCAACAGGGTTTGGATCACCCCACAGCAGCACTGGGGCATGATGGGCTCTTGGTGTAGTCAGTGAGAGCATCCAGGCTGGGCTGTGCATCCATGGAGTGACTCCAGCAAACACTTGTGCACCAGTGCTGTGAGCAAAGCTGAATCCCAGCTCCTGGGCCACTTAGTGCTGGAACTGTCAGCCTGGGAATGTCCTGTACCTTCCTCTGAAGCAACTAACTTTGGGAACTGGGTGAAGAAGGCACAGCATGGGGTGGCTGTCACTTCCAGCCTGTCCCATCTGTTTTGTGCCAAGGTCAGAAATTTTTTTTTTTTTTTTTGGTTTTTGGAGTCTTTTTTTCACCTCCTAGCTGCGTAATTTCATCTATAAAATGCTGAAGTGTTAGCTGGGATCAAGTCCTGCCTTTCATTTTCTGTTTCTGCTTAAATTAATATTGATTTAGTGTTTATCTTTATTTAATATTCATGATGATAAAAAACTTGGAGCCATTCACTTTTAATTACATCCTTTTCATAGAAACAGTCTAGTGCAATTAGAGGCCTTCCAGTGCATGAAAGAAAAACAAAATTTTTGCCTCCACTTCCAGAAGTGCCAAGTGGGGTTCCCAGGGGCATCCCCTTTCCCTCTGCTATGGTGGCCTGCGAGCAGAAGTTTCTGTGTAGGACTCCTCTGGGCTGTGCTGTTAGGGAATCCACAACACTTGGTGACCACGTGCAGCCCTCTAATGGGGGGCAGTGTTTGGGAGGGATGGGAAAGAGGCAAATGTGCAGCTCCATTGGATGGGGGTAGGTGGCTTTGAATGCAAGGAAAAGCAGCTGGGGTTTCCTGAGTGGGGATTGTGATGTGGGAGTTCCATTTCTGTCCTTGCAGCAGCCCCACTGCGTGTGGGGGAATTGGAGCCCTTGTGCTCGCTGCCCTCCCTTCTGGCTGGGCACGTGTCCTTGTGCAGCTCAGAGTCTGTCTCTTCTCCCCAAGCAATAACAGCCACTTAAATAAAATCTGGGAAAATGACCATGGAGTGATGCCTTGATGGCAAGGCAGTGACCAGCTCTCCTCTTTAGCACTCAGGCAGTATTTTTTCTCTCTCCCATTACCTTATCCACGAGCAAATTGTTATATTGAGCCATGCAAATTGCCCAGGAGCTTCTGCTGGGAGCCTGAACCTTTTCTGACACATAAAACGAATCTGTCTGAGTGTGCCTAATGATCAGACATGGTCTGGCGATCAGCATCTCTTTTGGCAGCTGGGGCAGGGGTGGCTTCTGCTCTTGGTGTGGCTGGTGACAGGAGGCAGCAAGCCTGAGGACTTCCTGTGGACTGCAACATCACTCCTGCTGTCTCAGAGCTGGGTTTTCACAAGTCTTCGAAAATTTGAGCCCTTAAGAGTTAGGTGTCAGCACCCTACGTGGAAACATCCCAAGTTACAGCTCTGTTTGGGGACCCCTGTGCCAAAGAACTTTTTGTTCTTGGCACCTTTTGGTGAGGAATCAGATGTTGTTGGTCACATCCTGCTCACAACCAGCTGATTGCTGCCTGGGGCTTTCTCATGTTCCATGGCTGTTTCCAGCAGCGATGTCCTTTGGCTGAGACAACACCTTAATGAGGAGCTCCTTTAAAATCTCTGCTCTGTTCAGGCAGGGCTGAGTGCAACAGGCTGATCATTTTCACCCTGTAAAATGTACATCATTTCATTTTACATAGGGGATAATCATTGCAGAACTGACTTGTATTTTCATCCTTTTCCTGCTGTAATTACTATCCCCCTGCTGATGCCTGTGCTGATGTCTGTGCATGATGAGTGAAAATTTAAACTGCCCTGGGTGATGGGACATAGACCTTGCTGAAAAATTTAAATGTCTTGTATCCAGAGAAGGCTGGCCCATAAATAAAGGATGAAGTCTCCACTGCAGGAGGGGGAGAGCTAGTGCAGCTCTTGATTTAACACCTTCCTGCCCACCTCCATCTGTGCTCAGAGCTGTGGTTCTTCTCCTTGCTGAAATCTGGGAACTTGTAGGAGCCCCACGGTGTCAGGGGCTGGAGACCCAGAGCTAGGAGGCCTGGCTGAGTCACTGTGTGTGTTTTAAGGAAGCCTTGGATTTAGGAGTAAATTGAAAGCAACCATCCTGAGTTTAAGTGGGCATGTTGATACATTTAGCCTAAGAGGTAAAGCTGCTGGTACCTGTGGAGCAGAGAGGCTTAGCTAGAGCAGAAGTAATAGGCCAGTTTTCTTCATTGAAAAATGAGGAATACAAGTAATTAATCTCCTTGTGACATGGAGGGGATGCTGGGGGAGAGTGATTATAACATGCTATGAGCACTAGCATGAATAACTCACTACCCCTTAAAAGGTCAGAGATTTTTTAGTTTTACCATAGAGAACTGTTTCTGTTCCCACACCTCTTCAGAGGTATTTTGCACTCATAATTTGCAGATCAGCCCAGACAGTCACAGATGAAATGACAGTTTGGTGAAAAATCTTCCCAGTAGTAAGTTGCTATTTCTGTGCATTACTGACTCTGCTGCTTGAGCTCACTGTAAAGAACAGGAGTTGGAGACCTATGGCATCATCAGGTCTGACTCCCTTCTGTCACATGCACAACATCACACAGATTTCAGGGATCCCTCACACATCTTCTGCTGTTGGCAAGGGCTCATCCAGCATACAAATATAAGGGTCAGTCTCCCCCAGGATGTCAGTCCTCAGTCCACACTGATTTAAGCAGTTGCACAGAGGAGGAAATTGTGTAGGATGGACCAGTGTTTCAGGAGGAGGCAGTGACTCTTCTTACCTCCCAGGTGGTAATTTGCTCTGAATATGAAATCCCTAATTTCCAGCTTCATGTCCCAGGAATGAGTTAAGGGGCTTGGCCTCCTGTCTCTCACCCCAGCACCAGGCACCTTTAGCCAATTGATGTTAAATTCCTCTTCAGTTCAATGAAAGGTGGAAGAGAAAGACCCAAATTGGTGTCTCCAAGGGGTGAACTCAACAGCCTCAGACATGTTAGAATCCACTTGGGAGAGTCCCTGAAAAGCCACCTTCATGTATCTGCTGTCTGTGGAAGACTGGGTGTGAGTGAGTGGGATGCAAATGCAGACAAGTTAAAAGTTGTGCTTAGATGGCTCTGTGGCACCTTCTGCCATCAGCCCTCAGGGGTGGGGAGAGGGAGTAAGACAGGCAGGATGGAATATTTGCTTCCATTAACATGGGTAATTACTTTGTCATTCCCTTTTCAGAGCTGGGTGCAGTGAGCTGTGCAGAGAGGATGGAAATTGTGCATTGCACAATTTGGGGCTGATGTAGAATCAGCCAAACTGCCAGGACATCCTTCACTGGGGTCCCATGGAGGTGGGTGGCTCCACTGTAGTGGGTGTGCTAAAAAACCATCTTAGGGAATGGTTTGGGATCACAGAGATAGGGGGGAGCTCATTCCTGGGGCTTGCTTCTTAGGGAGGTTTGTGTGGGTTCTTCCAATTAACCCATTAAACTTAATTAGTAAGAGCTCCCTGTGGAGGCCGACAGGTAACAAACTTGAGGGTTGGTCCTTGTTAACTCTGGGTTAGGATATTGGATGGGGAAGTGCAGGTTGCTCTGGAATTTGCTGTCTGAATCCTGGAGAAACTGCTCCCATCTCCTGAGTGTCCCTGTCCCCATGGCGGGCAGTGTCATACAGTCCCTGTTAGCATTGTATTCTCTGCAAGGAGTTTCCATGAGGTGCCTCTTGCACTTCCCAGGACTGAAGGGGCTCTGGATTTTTGCAGGATCACCTCAAGGGCCACAGATTTTTTTTGTTGTTGGCAGGACTTCTTTAGAGGGAAACTCCCAGAAATGGAATGTAACCCCCAGAGTGCAACCAGGAAAGATCATGTTGGTGGCTTGGGGGCTCTGTAACAATCTGGTGGAGGTAACCAGAGATGCCTGTCTGTTCCATTTTCCTGCATTCCAGCTACTTTTTATGGGAGGCTTTGGATGGAGGTTTTCTAAAGACCAGAGCAGTCTATCCAGCTCAATTCCAGCTATGTTCTGCTTGCAGCAAGTAGTTTGTGATAGTTATATTTTCTTGCCTTGTACTGCCTGTTCACACTTTTCTGGTGTGGCCCATCCTCCCACAAGCACAGTGAGGAAGCCCTTTCATTTTGCAGCTGCACTGTGGAGAAACAAGGAACTCTGGGTTTGTATTAATTTTGAAGAAATAGATATTTTGATTGTCAAGTCAATCCCAGGTTATTTTGGGCAAATGCAGTTCGACAGACCATTATTTTGAAGGGACATGGATCATTTAACTAAGCCTAATTGCCTCTGTGTGACAATTAGTCACTCGGGCTGAGGAGGAATTGGTGTCACCATCATTTTGTATTTGGGAGCCAGTGACTAAATCTAATGAAAGTGTTTGAATCAGAATTTCTATGTATGTACATTCATTTTAATGCAAAATTGGCCACATCTCCACATGGGACTGGGCAGGACTGTGTGAGTGTGTGGTTGTGCTGCAAGGGTGAAAAGAAGTGCTGAGGATTTGGGAGAGGGGAATGAGGTTTTCAAGTGTCTCCTTGGCTGGAGGTATGGGGGCTGCTCCTGCGGGTACGAGAGCGGTGCTCAGTGTCAGTTTTGGCTCTGAGATACAATTAACCTCTTGGCAAGGGTGATAGGCTCCTGTTTGCAGTACAAACCTAGAGGAGGGAGGAAAACAGCCAAAGGTCTGAAGAAGGGAAAGGTTCCACAGTCCTTGGACCGCTCCATCACCTGGTGGAGTCACCTTGAAAAGCAAGTCAAGAAGTTCAAGACCAAGGGTGCAAGGATGTTCCTCAGGATGAGGTGAAAGACTCTGTTCTCTTTAATTTCTAGGGGGTAAATGATGCTCTGTGGTGGTGTCCTGGCAGTGGTCAGGGTTACACAGCAGGAGTAAGGGCTTGCAAGCTTCCACTGCCACCCCATAGCACACCATGTGATGCTGAGGTGGTTTATTTGCTATTCACACTTTAAATGTGTCAGGTAAATCTTGCTAGACTTTGAGGCTCTCAGTTGTCTCCCGTGTTGAGTTCAGTGGTGGGAATGTTTTGGGAAGGAAAGGTGGGAGGGCAGTTCACTGGAATGCCACTGCAGGATTGGAGGGTGGTAAGTGGTTTCTGGGAACTCACCCTCCTGTCCCACAAAGCCCAAAGTTTCAAAAGTCTTTCAATTTTTCAGAGAACTGCAGACCGTCAGCTGAACGTCGCAAGTGAGCAAAGGAGCCAGGAAATGAACTCCTCCATGAAACAAAAATCAAACTGACTCATTTGTTTTCAAGGTTCTTTACCCCAGCAAAATGAAAGCCATAATCACACAGGGGAAATAGGAAGATAAATTGGGTGTTATTTCAAGTATCGCTTGCTCACATAATTTTATTGTGATGTTTGCAAGAATGGGCATTTGTTCCAAAGCTTTGGAATCTGGATTCAGACAGATTCTTGTTACTCTAAGCTTTTAGTAAAAAACAACAACAAAAAAAAGATGTTTTATGCCTCATAATCATGGAACACAGCTTGAAAATTGTGGCCTGAGATTGACTTCAGAAGCTCAGCAACCAGAAAATGACTAAGGAGAACTCAGAGGACCCTTTGTCAGATTCAGGCCACAGGCCTTGCCTTTGAACACCTCTGCCACAATGCAGCACAGATAATGAATGTGTCTCAATGTCTGGGGACACCGAGGTGTTGGATGTGTGAGCTGATTGTGACCAAACCAGCCTCCTGGGGAGCTCATTTGTCTGCAGCATCTCTGCAGCTTGAACTTACCGGGAACAGGGGAGCAGGGTGCGTGGGTTATCTGTCTCACTGAACGGCGGAAGGACTTGGTGCTGACGTCGGGGAAGACAGTGTGGGAGCTGCCAGACCCTCTGACCACTGAATTTCTGATTTTATTGTGCCCCAATGCTGTCATCAGATGAATGGGGGGAGTTGGATGCAACTCCTGCTCATCCTCTGAACAGCTTTGACAGCTGCTCTGATGGGAACAAAACTGCATTGGCCCCTCTTCTGTTTTGATCAAGACAAATGTTTCCGTGCTTTCAAACAGCCAAACACACCGTCTCGGAAGGACAGTAAATTTTAGGGACATATCAGGTAATCTGTGTGTGAGATGGAAAGCAGTGCAACATTAGGGGAGATTTGGATCTAAAACAATCTTTCCATGCTCTTGAGAAACCAAATACCTCGTCCCACTTTGGCTTTAAGGGAAGGGAGTGAAGGGGAGGCAAGGATCAGTGTGATACAGTTGAGGTAAGATTATGCCAGGCTCTCTCACATCTCCATCGCACTCCTAACAGATGGATGCCCATCACAAGAGGACCCTAGTGTTACAAAGGCCATTTTGTAACCATCTGAGCCAAGTGAAGCCCTTGATGGCTGCTAATGTGCCTTGCAGAGCTGTGTCCCCTCTTCATTATTAATCTTTAAATCCCGTTCCAAAGCACAGCCATTAATTTTGCTGTTGCCTTGGTGTTGAGGAGCCAGCACAGAAAATGTTGAGTGTTCCTGGACTCCAAAGTCTGGCTGAAAACACCTCCCACTCCACTCAGCTGCTGTCCTTACCCACACTGTCCAGGAGAAGTTGGACTCAGGTCCTTTGGTGCAGGTGGTGCTCAGAAGATCTCTTCTTGCACTCATGAAAGTGATTTACCTGCCAATATTTCCAGTCCTCAAGGGATTTCCTTGTTTCTACTTTTGATGTATCCTTGCCATGCCCCTGAATCTTATGCCACAGACTGAGCTCTCCAATGGAAGAGTAGTGGGCAGGTTGATGGCAGATGTGGGTTTCTCAGCAGATGCAATGGGAACAGGTACATGCGTCTTAAGTATCAAGCGCTTTGCTTTGTTTCCCTCCCCACATCTTTTTCATTTTAGGCTTGCACTGTTGACATAAACTGTGTTTAAATTGTTTGCAGAGTTGACAGCCAGCAGTCAGGCAGCCTGTTACACTGATGCTGTGCTCTGTTACCAGTCATCCCCTGAAACATGGGGCAGGAAAACGTTTTGTCCAACTCATGGGAAGAAACCATCCCCCACTGCTGTGTAAATAACTCCCCTTCTGCCTTATCTGTAGATTCATGTTTGTCTCTCTGGGTGTCTGTCCTTTGATATGTCCCTGATTCCTCTTTGCCTTCCTGATCCTTGCTCCAGTGCTCAGACATTAAATGGAGAGCTCTGACTCACCAGTAAAACTGGGATGAGGCAGGGAGTGGGGATATCCTGAGGTGAAGCCAAAAGGCTGTTGGAGGCAGCCAGGAGGATTTTTGTCCTGCTTGGTTGTTCTACTCATTTTTAGGTCCTGTGGGAGAGGAAGCCGAAGGCCTGGGATGAAGCTGTGGGATGGCTTTAGAGCATGAATCTCTGACCTGGAAGACAAAGTATTGTTGGCAGAGGGAGTTCAAGACAGCGAAGGAGGCATTTGTGATTGTGGGCATAGATGCAATGCTGGGACTAGGACTGGTCAGAAGAGTTCCCGGGGAGAACTTCCCCATGCAGTGCAAGCCCCTGGGCATCCCCTAGGGTCAGAGCATCAGTAGGAAAGGCCAGGCTTCTCCAGATGGAACATTAATGAATTTGGACCGATTCGCTGTCACAGCCAGCTCCAGCACTTGGACAGCTGCAGATCCAATGGCTACCCACAATCAGCTGCATGGGCAAGCCTGTGCTGGGGATGGAGCTATTTCCAGGCGTGCTACAGGTGCTGTGGACATGGGTGGCACATTTGTGAGGTCTGGGATGTGTCTCTTGGTACCTCTGGCTGCTTGGGCAGAGCAGGGGGTCAGAGGTGTTTGGGGGAGCAGGAAGTGGCATCTGGGAGGTGGCTGCGGCAGCAGGGAGGCAGGGATGTAAAAGAGGGAGGGGGAGTCCAAGGAGCCACATTCCTGGGCTATGGGGCAATCCACAGCCCAGGCTGTGGCTTATTCAGGGGGATGCTGTGGGGAGCAAACATCCCTCCGCACGGGCTTGGGGACCGCATTTCCTGGCTCGCAGCCACTAGAGGCTGCCCTGCTCCAGCTCCTGAGCTTCCACTCCTTGGGATAACGGCAGCTTTGCTGCCTGTGCTGGAGGAACCAGGAGAAGACCTGAAGTTTTTTTCTCCTTTTTTCTTCTGGCAGGTGTAGCAGGAAACTGGGATCTCAGGGATGTACCTTGTGTCCCTGCTCACAGGCAGAGGAACTGAGGTACGAGAAGCTGCGTGGGGGACGTTATCACAGACAGAGCTCAGTGCCTGTCTGTGGCTGCTGCCATGAAAGGGAGCACACCCTGTGTGTGTCTGTCTGTGTGTCTGTGTGTGTCTAATAACAGCAAATCTGCAGACCTCCTGGGGGGACCCGATTCTGGGAACATCTGGGCAAACCTGATGGCTGGGACCTGAAGAACCAGAGGTTCTCTGGGAGAACTGTAGTGTCTCCAGCTGCAGATGCATCCTCAATCCTGCACTCATACACCTCTGCAAGCCCAGCTCCCCTTTGCTAAGCTGGCCTCTTAACTTCATTGTCAACACACCCTCTGCAATGTCCTATTCAACAAAAATCCTGCCTGTGTGGTCCAGGCATGGACACATTTCTGCCCTGCATGGTGGCAGATGCAGAGATCTAGCTGTAGAAAGGTAAAACCTGAGCTGTGCTGAGTGGATTGGAAATACGCCTGAGACAATCTTGCTGCCCTGAGAGAAAGCCATGGTGATGGAGATGTGAATTCCAGGCAGGATACATGAGGTGATCCCATGGGAGTGCTGATTATCATCATGGTCCCTCATAGCCTGCAGATGGCTCAAGAGCTTCTGGGCTGATATCACCAAATGCTCAGCACCAAACCTTCCTCTCTGCTCCCTGTCATTTGAGGGTGTGTGTGTGGGTCCCAGCCCTGGTTTGCAAGGTGCCACACGGGACACTGGGCTGGCTCGAGGGCCAGGTCTAGTGTCACTTGAGCTGGCATAATTCCTCGATGTCCCAGCCATCCCAGAAACAGCTGTGTGCTCCACCGTGTGGCAGCAGGCAAGGTGGTGCTGGGGAGGGATGCTTCCCAGGGAGTCAGACAGGTTTGGGGTGCTCATGGGTCAGAGCTGCCACTCCTCTGTTTCTCCTGTGATCTCATTCATGGCCACTCTTCTCTTTTCTCCTGTGCCCTACAGAGGTTGTCATAAATCTCCGCTTCTGCCCTGCTGCTAATGGGCTGCGTTGTCCAGAGCCAGCAGGATCCTCAGGTGATGTAAATTGATGTGGCTGCCCTGTGATGAGGGTTCTGGCTGAATTAGCCCAGGTGAGGATCTGCTCCATAGTCTCTATTTTATTGTTATCAAAGTCCAAGCATGGTTTCCAGTGACTGAAAGATGCTGCCTTCTATCACATTTGGTCTTTGGCAGACCAGTGTGTTGACAAAGACATCTTCGTTTATCTTCTCAGTGCATCTGTTGCAGCTGGATGCTTCTCTGACCCTCATGTTTTCAATAATCTTTTCCCTCCTTCCCTCCAGCATTACAGAGGCTCTTATTCGTTTGAGAGATAAGTATTTATGTATGTGTTGGTGAGGAAAACTTAATCAATAATGCCTGTGAATAACATTTCTTTGTGTGTTAGACCCATCAGATCTCCCCCCCCCACCTTCCTTCATTTTGTTGAGGGTTGTTTGGAGTGGTTTTTTTTTTTTTTGTTTATTTTTATCCTTTCCTGCAGATTCACATTGTGCTCTGCCCCCCCCCCCCCTTTTTTTTTTCTTCCCAAAATTTAATTGTCAGAGGGAAAAAGTGAACTCCAAGTAAAAGTCATTGTTTTGGAGAGACACCAATCTCATCAGTCCCCTCCACCCACACCATGCTTGTCCAGGGGGCTGCTCACCCTGCTGCCCCCAGCCTTTCCATCAGGGACAGGGAAGTCTCTCCCTGAAAATTCAGTCTCACGTCTTCTGAGCACAGACTTCACTGTTGGCAAGTGGTTCCCCAAATCTGCACATTTCAGAGCTGAGCAGTGAAATGCAGCTACAAAATCCTCATGCATGGGTTTGTTTCTTGTTGTTGTTTTTTTCTTTTTTTTCCTTTTTTTTTTCTCCAGGTGATTTAAAAATAAGAGACATGAAATTGTGTCTTCCAGAGCAAGAGTCTTAATGAGGCTTCAGTTTCTGTCTTTGCAAGGGCAGGGTGCTGTGGGCACTGGACCTGTTGCCTTTTCAGGGTGAGCTGGGGCAGCCCAGAGGTTGCTCTGGCCAGGGATTGTGATGGGACGCTCCAGCTCCTGCTGTAACTGAAGGGCTGGATGGTGGGAAAACACTGGTGGGAAAACCTCCTCTAATCCTTCTCCCTACTGTATTTTCTGTGCAGGGAGTGCCAGATGGGTCTCATGTAAACCACACTGTGCTGGGACAGTGTCAGTCTGGACCAGTCCTCACCCACTGGTTCAGCTCAGCGCTTCTGCACCTCCACGTAGAATGTGGAGATGGTTCTGGACATCAGCATCCCTGGGGATCCTGCTCTGGGCATGGCTGAGCTGCTTTTCCCGTGCCCCTGGAGCAAGTGTGGCAGCTACATGTGTATTCTGCCTGGTGCCTGTGGTAGTGAGAGGGAAGCTCATACACCGTGGTGATGCATGTGTCTTTGTGGGAAGCAGCTACAGGAAACTAATGGACCGTGAAATTATCCAAGGAAAGAAAAGGAGAGAGAGCAAACTGCACTGCATCCACAACCTGCTCCACTCTCAGGCAGCTTAATGCACTGGCAAATAAGATATAGTAGTTTTATGCTGAAGACAGGAGGGGCTGGTAAAATGGCTCTTTCCAGCTTATTTGGGTGACCTGGTATGAAGCTATGCTGGAAAGATCAATTTCCTGGGGGAAGCTACAAGGAAGTGTTATTGCATTAAAATAAAAGGGAAAAAGAAAAACAAACAAAAAAAAGGCTTTCAGGGGAAAATGGATAGTCATCATCATCCTTGTGATAGTAAAGTGGACCAATCTAGCAGTCTTTATCCCAAGGGATCCCAAAGTGTGTGGCCAAATTGTGTGTACAGAAACTCCTTGCCATTTTTCTGGAGCTCCACCTCCAGTGGGAGAAGGACACATGGGGGCAAAATGTGCTTGAAAACAGACACTGCAGGGAGAATTTGAGAGACATGGAATAGCTACTTAGAGCAGAATTCAGCAATGGGGCAGCATCCCTGGGTGAGAGGGATGGAGGTTGCTAATGGCCCTGAATGGGTGCAAAGAGAGCAGCAGCAGCTTTTCATCACCAGGCTCCCTATCTAAACTAATCTGGTCTAATCAATTCTGCTTTTTACATTCCTGCCACAGCAGTGTCTGAGATGGGAAATGAAGTTGTCTGCACTAAGTAGAGCTGTTTGGGAAATGTGTTATTTTTTTCCCATCAAAAACGTCTGGTGAGAACATATGTTTTTGTTGAAGCAAGAGAAAAGCCCTCTGATTTTTATTTAGTCTATTCAAAGTCTGAAGCTCAGGGTTTCAGGTTGCTGGAGTGTCTGTTGGAATTACTGCACTTCTCAACTCACAGAGAGGAATTGTCTGGGGAAATGTTAAGTGTCCATTTGATCAAAAAGCTGTTTTATTGCTGTGTTGCTCCAGGAGTAGAACATGACCAGTCTGACTCTGCCAAAGAATCAGTCAGAGCTCATTTATCCATCCTGCTGCAAGCTCACCAGGTGATGATAGCCTGTTATGGCTGCTCCTTTCTCCACACCTTCATCGAATCAGAGAATACCAGGTTGGAAGTGACCTCGGGGATTATCTGATCAAACATTCTTGGCAAAAGCATAGTCCAGACAAGATGGCCTGGAATTGTCTCCAGCTGAATGTTAGAGGTGCCCAGTGATGGGGAATCTGCCACTGGGAAGATTATTCCAGTGGCTAATTATTATCATACGGAAAAAATTTCCTTTTGTGTCCAATAATCTTATTTATCCCCAGGTTTTGCATCTCCCAGAGCAGAATCTGTCACCAGGACCCAACCCAGGCCTCAGCGATGACTTCAATTCCCTGTTGCCAGGTCTGAGAGGGACTTCAGAGTGCACCTGCTCAGGGCCTTCTTTTTATCCTGCTAGAAATATCTGGAGAGGGAATTTCATCTGATAAGAGAAAGATCAAGAGGAAGTTCTGGGGCTGTTTTGTGCTGCTTGAACCTGTGCAGTAATTCAATTTCTCCAGTGCCACATTCATTCTACACCAGCTGAGGATCTGAAATCTGTTTGCCAGGTTAATTTGCTGGCAAACAGCAGACAATTGACACCAGTGCTGCAGCTTAAATGCTATGTGAGAGAATGTAAGCTGATGTGAAAGAGCAAACACCCCCCAAAATAATGGATGGTGGCCATGTGCTCTGCTAAATACAGCTCCAGCTGGGATGCAGAAAGTGGAAAACATGTAAATAAGAAAGAGGTGGGATTGTCTGATGTGACTGCTTTGAGTCATGCATAAAGGCAGCTACAGGAGGTGGATGGGCGACCAGAACATGTGGGTTTTCCTCCACCTCTTCTGTTTTTTCCTTTGCAAAATCTTTTATGGAAAGAATAAAAAGAAGTCCCTGGCAAATGAAGCTGTGCTGGGGTCTGTGGTCCTGTTGTGGGATGAAGCTCCTGCAGAGCTCTTCTAACTGAGATCCCCTCCTCTCACCTGGCTGAGAGGGCCAGCTCTCCTCTGGTCCCATGTGCCAGCAGGAGAGGTGGCCTGAAGTCCCTCATCCACAAATGATGTCCTGGGTCATCATCTCCATCCTGTCCACATCCCAGACCAAACCAGGTGGTCCCAGCTGGTTGGTCTCAGGGTGATGAGCTGCCAGAGCTATCACAGCTCATGCTGTGGCCATGTCCCTTGGGTAAAGAGAGCTCTCTTCCCATCATGGGTCTGCCTAGTTCAAGAGAATTCAAGAGGACTAATTCAAGATTAGTCCTCTTGAATTCCAACGAGCAGTGTGTCCCACAGTGTCACCAGAGTGGGAGCAGCCTGGAGCGATGCCGGGCTCTGGCAGTCCGTCACTGCTCAGCCAAGCCCAGAGCCCGGCTCTGCTTATGAAAAGAAAGTTACATTAGAAAGGCCTTTTACCCAGATACTTAATTAAAATAATATTGAAACAAGCAAGACACACTGTGTGCTAAGCACACGGTCGCAGCTTCCCACAGCTCATTTGCAAGAGTGCTCAATAATGGCTGTGGGTAATTATTTTTTAATCAGCCAGTGTAAAGAACGATTGGCATGTTAACAAATGGTACTTATTTTCTCTTGCTCCAGCGGGGCGAGATCAGAGGCGATGTGGTGCCAGCCAAAGAGTATCCCCTGGCACAGCAAAACCCTCCAGCTCGCCATGGCTGGGCCTTGTGTTTGGAGATGTAAAGAAGTGGCTGGGATTAGGAATAGCTGGGGGCAGGCAGGAGGAGGCTGCAGGCATGAAACCCAGAAGCACTGAGGTGCTTGGGAATGAGGTTCTGTGTGCAAAAACAGGAGGAGGAAAGCTAGACAGAGATACCTTTGCAGCTATAAGGCTCCCATCCTCCCTCCTGTGTGAACCAGGAGATAATTCAGGATGGTTTTGGGGTACTGACTTATGTCTGTCCAGGACCAATACTTCAATCAGGGAGGCTTGGGCTGGCTTTCTCAGTAATTAGTTGAAATGTCACTGAAACTCAGATGTGATTTCAAGGGCAAGAGCAGTGTTGCCAGCCAGTGGTGAGCTCTGCCCCTTGTGAATATTTTGCCCTTCCTAATTGCCTGCTGTCCCACTCCCTGAAAGTCTGGGATGGCTCAGAAGCAGGGCAGCCCTGAATTAGTGCAATTAGACAGTTTTATCTCCTTTTAAAAGCTAAGTGTCTGTTATATTTTATTCCTTCCAAACATCAGAGCCATCAAGAGGGCACAGGACCTTTTCTCCAAGGTTTCTGCTTTTCTCCCTCTGCCTGCCTCCAAGGACAAGCCTGGCTGAACCCTGAAGAATGTACTTTCTCAATTCTGGCTTTTTCTTCATCAGTTTGTCAGCCCTGCTTTGACTCTCAGAGGGCCTCGTGATCCCGACAGTGCTTGGGTAACTTTGCACATTAATAATTCTGCTTGTTCTAAAACCACATTCTGGGTGCCATGAAAATTAATGAAGGAGCCTCTGGAAATCAATTTGCTGCTGTAAAGTCTCCTTTCTGCAGAGTTGGGTGCTGTGGGCCATTGGGGTTTGTTTTAGGATGGCAGCGTTCCGTATCCTTGGCCAAAGGATGTTCTGTCTTGGGCTTTTGCTGTGGAAAGATGCTCCTTATTTAACTGCCATGCATTTTCCGCCTGCTTTATATGACAAAGGTTTGTGGAGTCTTGCTCTGATTCTTCAGGTCTGGGTTTACTCAGTTGGCTTGGGCTGAGGAGGGTGCCAGCAGTGTCTCCTCAGGGTAAGCCATACCATTTCTCCCAACCTTTCTGCATGGCTCTGGCTCTTCCTGCTGCTGCTCCCTGCTCATCCTACACATTTCAGCCTCCTAGATTTTTCAGGTTTTGGTCCCCTTAGGAGACATCCTGGCAGGTGAGGAGGAGCAGAACTCTATCTACAGTCCCCTGATATCACCACTCAGCTGAACAAGCAGTTGCCCTCTTGTGGCTCAGTGGCTGTGTGTTCCTGAAACCTCAGCCCCAGTGGCTGGAGAAAGTTCAAAGATGCTTCCTCACCTGGGAAATTCATTGTCATCACCTCAAAGGGGGCTCCCAAGTCTTCCAGACAAGCTCTTGGTTTCCCAGCAGCTGGCTTCATGTGGCCTTTGTGTTCCCACGAGACTGTGTGGGCTCACCCTCATCTCGTCTTTCCATCTGGTTGATTTATTTCATTAAGTTGCAAAATTACAACTGACACATTCCTCCCACAATTGAGTTGTTTTTCAGGGTGCAAAAAAAAGACTTATCATCCCACCCAAGTGCTGTAACTTCTGATTTTCCCATCTGGGCAGATGTGCTTGGTGCCTCTGGGATTTCAATATCCACATTGCACCAGAGAGTTTTAAATCAGCCACTGTCTCCAACCTCTCCATTGTGAAGTGCTGTTCAGGGGGCAGAGGTGGGCAGTGGAGATTTCCCATTCCTTTGGTGCATGTTTAATTTATTTTCCTTTATGTTTTGGCTAATTATTTTGTTTGGTTCCCCCAGGTGCAGTGAGTTCTCATGGTTGTCTTCCTTGCAGAGCCTCCAGCACAAATAAACCCAAGCGTGGAGTAAGATCATAGCAGGGAGCTGGCCAAGAGGATGCTGATGCTGCTCCCACTGAGGGTGACTTGTGGGTCTCATTTAGAGCCTTGAGGTGGGTTTGAATCCAACACCACCAGCCAGCAGATGATCTGTCTGTCCTCTTCCCTCCTTTACTCCACTCCTAAGATGAGACTCCATCTATTCCCACCCTATTTTCTTTCCTCTGAGCCAGCGTATGATACATTTTGTGCCCTCATCTTCGAGGTGCCCAAAGGTCAAATTTGTCAGAGAGCTTTTCTCTTTCTGCTTTTTAAAAGCAATTTGATTAAAACAGGTCTCTAAACCGTGCCCCTGCCCAGGCTCAGGGGACCCAGCCAGGACTCTTCTTCTTGCAAGTCAATTTTCCCTCCCAGTCAATCCATTAAAACGCTCTTCCCTGCCGGAGCTGTTCTGGGTGAGAGCACTTTGCTTTATTAACATGGACATGTTTGCTTGGGAATTGGAAAAGGGGGATTTCTGAGTGAATTTTATCCTTTGAAACAATTCAGTGGCTCTGGCTGTTCGTGGCTTATTTTCCTAGAGTAAGGATGAGATGGTTTTGCTGGGAACTGACCCGTTAGAGTTCAGCTCAGCTGGCTGGGGGGACATGCTCAGGTTAGTAAAATACCAGCAGTAAGTATTTAGGTGCTGCTGCATCCCTGGCCAAATATATATTGCAGGGAAAGGGTAATCTGGGTCTTGACCCATTCCAAGCATGGGGACAGGGACGAGGTGAGGGATGCTGTATGCTCACCTGGCTCCTGGGGCAGTTGCTAGAGGTGAGGTTCTCTGACTGTACAACACATTGCACACCCTAAGCAGTGTTTGCATGCATCAACTAGACAAACAGCTTGCTCTGAGATCTGACATAAACCACCTTTTCAATCTCAGAAGGCTCTCCATATCCATTACAGTTCCTATTTAGACTCACTCTTAGCTGGAAAATGAGTACACGTCTCTGCTGGTAGAGATGTTCAAGGTACACCCACATCTATATTTGGAGTTAATCTTGTAGTCACTCTCTGCCAGTTCCAATAAAATGAGCTCCCCTGTCTTCATCAAATCTCAGGTGGAAGTTGAGATTAAAGTGTGAAATTGATGTTGTCCAGCAAAGGCCTTTCTGGAATGGCCACTGAATACAGGGACCAAGCACAGTCCTACACACACGTGGGTACTTGCAGGGATGTGTGTCTACAGGCACACATCCCATCCTTGCTTTAAAGATCACCCACATTGACAGAGTCAGTCTCTGCTCTCCAGCCAGCACTCAGGCTCTCAGCAATATCTAATCTCTTCCTGTTGTTAGTGATGATTGCCATAAATACCCACAACATGAATGTGACTTCAGCCAGGCAGTTAAATTCCATTTGTTTTCCTATTATTTAAATCCCACTAGCCTAGGCTGTGTTAAAAAGTATAATTTCTCTGCCTTTCCCCACTGCCCTCTGCTCTTCTCCATATGGAGATTATGAGCTGGGGGAAAGTAAATGTCTTATTTGAAGTAAAAAAAGAGAAAGATAATGTTGAAATAACTGCTGTTGGAGGAAGATACATTTTTCAAACACATCCCCTGTGCTCAGCATGAGGCAGCAGCTGCCTGTGTTTCAGAGCATTATGGTACATTAGCCTCCTCATGCAGTGTTGCTTGCTTTGTTTATTATTTTAATTTCCACAACTCGGGTAGGCATAGATGGTGCCAGGGTGATGCCATGGGAGGAGTGAAAGGCTCTCCTTTGCCATGGAGTGGGGCTGGGGCCAGCACAGGTATCGGTCCCCAGGCAGCCACCTAAGGGAGCAGGGCCCAGCAATGAACATGACAATTCCTTCTCTTTGCCTGAAAAAAGCCAGGTGATCTGGAGCCTCCAAACTCAGCCTGTATGGACACCTTGGAGCCTTAGCTACAGGGGTCTTTGACAGGATGTTGTTCCAGCTGCTCCATCCTTACCTGCTCCAGGGGAGGAACTGTCTCACTAACAGCATGGGAAGGTCAGTATCTGTCTGTGGAGAACAATCTGGGTGAGATAAAAGAGGTTATTTTTCTTCTTTATGACAGCAGCTCTTTCTCACTGAGCCCTCCGGGCTCCCCATGTGAAAGCAAAGATAGGAAAATGTGGGTTCCAGTCAGCCCCCATCTTCACTCTATCCTGTGCAGAAGGATTTCTTTGTGTTTTGTTCCAGTGTCTCCAGAAAATTAGGGCAATTTTTGAAGAAAAAAAATTACTTTGTAATGGGGGGAGAATGACAGAGAATATGTTTTGACATTCTGTCTCAAAACACCATCCTTTGTCTCCACCAAGACTGTTTGCTGCATTTGACCTGAATTCTCAAATAGCTCTGGCCCTCCTGAAGGTCTGGTTTTTAACAAAAACACCTCTCTTGATTCACCAGATAATGTTGCCCAGGTCCACTCAGGATGCTGCCCACAGAGTGCTCTGGAGTGCCAAGATCTCACAGGGCTTCTAAATTCCCCATCAGCTGGGTGATTTAAGCAGAATATTTGTGATTCTGTCTCTGACCTCATCCCTGGGCTGTGCTGATGACTGCATCTGTCCCACTCCATTGCCTGGAGAAGCCCAGAAGATGGGAAGCTTGGGAAATATCTTGCTCCTCTGAGAAGCTATTTGCAAATATTAACATAAAGCCTATTTGTATGCATTGAAGGCCAAAGTTGGCCTGAGTTTTTCTTATCTCCAAAGTCCTGATGAGGTGGGAGGGAGCACACAGTATCTGATGGTGGGTGGATGGGAATGAGAGGTTGGATTCATTAATGACACTTTTCCCTTTCTGTCTGGTTCTGGTACCAGCACAGATTTGCAAGGAAATGCAGTCAGTGGGTAGCAGAGATGCGTGGAAAACTGTGTCTGCCTTTGCAAATATCAAAATGAAGTATAAATCAATGTGGACTAATGCTGATGGCTCTAGAAATGGACTTGACTTCTGATAACAAAATGACACTGGAATAAAATAATGCCTTGAGAGCCAAAGGATTTGACAGAAAAGGGCCGAGCAGCTCTGGCAGCCAGGTAAGCAGCCACTGACACAATGACCACTGCCGAGTGCCAAATGGCTGATGGCCTTGGTGAGCTGCTGTGGCCATTGCCTGTGAGCATTCCAGGCCACGGCTGTGGTCATCCAGCCTGAGCTCCCAGTGTCACAGCCAGTGGGCCTGGGTGGTTGCACTCAATTGTGCCTTCTCAAAACCAAGTGGATCCTGGTCTGGGATCCAGCTTTCTGGACTTCAGGCCCTGACAATGAGGAGTTTGCTCTGAGCTGGTCCTGCAGGAGAGGGCAAGAGAAGGTGGTGTCCTGCCACATCATCATCCCATTTGCCTTGAAAGCCCTTCCTGGAGTGGAGCAAAACATCCTCTGGAAGTGCCAATCTCCCCTCTGACTGCAGGGAGAGCAGGACATGGCCAGTTCCAAGGCAGCCAGATTTCAGGGAATGGAGTATTTTCCTGCATTTAGTAGCTTTACATACCCCAACAGAACAGATGGGAAAGGCATCTAGAGGCCCCAGTGGGAAAGGTGGATAGCCATGCTGCAGCCCTGTGTACCAGCATGGCCAAATGCCCATCCACTGCAGCCACTGCAGGTGAAGAGATAAGGAGAAGGAGCAAGACTTTGATTGCTGTGAATATGCAGCACATGGAGGAAACAAAGAGAGCCATTGATCTCCTTTACTGCCTGGTGCTGTCAACAGGAATGGAGCAAACAGCTGTTCAGTCCCACTTTGTCAGAAAATCCTGCCCTGAGTATTAATTTCAGCTCATCCAAAAGAGCCTGACACTAAACATAAATGACAGTCAAAGATGAACGAAATAATATGTGTGTATGTGTCCTTACTCTGGCATTATTGTACAGCCCAAAGCTGGGACTTCAGAGTCAAATGCTTCAAGTTCAGACACAAAACTTCTGGTTTAACCTCCCCTTAATGCCTCTGAATCAGGCCAGCAACTCCAAGCCAGAAGGGGTGGCTCTGTCCAGCCTTTATTTTAGGTAGGACTGAAATTTGGAAAGATGAAATGAAATCACATGGCTTTGCCAGACAGCTGACAGTCAAAAATAAATGTGTTTCCATGGGAAGAGGGGAGAATTTTTAGCAAATGTATTAAGGCTTGCTAATCTCAAACCTCTGTTTCACTTTCTTTACAAAGCCAGTAATTGCAGAGAGGATCTGGAGGAGCTGGAGCCACTTGAGATGAGTGATTTGTAAGTAGAAACTAGTTTGAATTTCACTTTTTGGAACCGATGGTGAAGGAGTAGGGTTGGCTGGTTTCTAATGCAGTGTTTTCCAGGTATGTTGTATAACTTTTTTTCTTCCAAATCTCTGGAGGGGTCCATAATTAGCAATTATAAAAGGCTAATCTCATTAAAAGGAAAATCTCCTCATTCATTTAATTCTTAAATCTCTTTCTGTTGGGAGGGGAATATTTAAATGAGCTTCCTTCCATTATAAAGTTACTCCGTGGTCTGTTTTTCATCACAGTTAAATCAGAACAGGGGCATGAGGTGCTTTTACTTTAATCTGTTTTTAATCTGATTTTCCTTAAATGAAGTTGGATCATTTCTGGTGCAGAGTCCTAGAAACCACAGAGATGATGACTAGCAAGAGGTCATTTATTCTGCTCCACGGTCCCAACAGGGACCCTAAAGTTTCATAAATGATCATTGCAACCATAAAGAAACCCGCTCACTTTACCCATTGGCCAATGAATACTTTATACTATTTAATGGGACTCTTCTTTATTTAAAGATGGGAGGAACAAGAGCCCTTTGTAGAATCAGAATCTCATGGGGAGAGGTGTCAGCAGGGAGGAACATTACACATCATGGGGGGCTGGAGAGAGGGACCCAGAGCTGGAGCAGCAGTTTGACCCCATGAAGCCATGTCTGGGGATGGGGATGCTGGGCAGTGGCAGAGGGGACAGCAGCACCCTGACATGGCGTGGGAGGTGGTCGCTGCCTCTGCACACTTTGTTATCTGGGCTGTGCACTCCAGCACTGCCAGCCTGCGTGCCTGGATAGCACTTCTGCCTGTGCCAAAATTAGTCACTGGGCCTTTCTTCTGCTCCCCTTCTGTCCCTTATCAGCCACCCCCGTGCCTCAGTAGCCGGCAGTGCTGTCAGGAGACAAGGCTGTGCTCCCACCACTGCCCCCTCCTCTCCCCAGGGCAGGACTTGGCCTCTCTGGTCACTCAGTGGGGGAAGGCAGAGCTCAATAGGACAAAAGTCAACCTTAATAATAAAGTAACAGGAGAAGGAGAGTACCTGGAATTACTTTTCATTCAGAAGTCAGCCCAAGATAAGGCGTCAGCCCAAATGCCAATATGCTAATGTTGATCCTTTAGCAGTGTGCTCTGCCAGTATCTCTACCTTGCTTGTTCCACATCCGTGACAACCTGTCTCTCCTCAGCACCAGAGATACATATTTTTCATAGAAATTAGGGCAAATCATGCCAATGTTTCAACGTGAGTGATTAAAAAAGGCCAACACCTTTATGCCATCCTCTTAAGTGTCCTCTTTCTTTCTACCCATCATCGCCTGTCCTGCTGAGCTTCCCACCACACTGTCTTTGGAAATGACTCCATGCCCTGCCTTCCATCTGCTCTACTCTCCAACTTTCCAAAGGCAAATATCCAGAGTTTGATGTGGAAGGATGGAAAATATTTTGCTAAGGGGAGGAGGAGAAGAATGGAGGGTTTGTTCAAAGAGAAAAACTTCAGCACGATGAGGGACATCATTTGAAATGGTCCAAAGCAAAAGCTGGGGTTAAGGCATTGTCAGAAAATGGCCAGCAGTAAAACTGGGACCTGGACCAGAGTGTCCCAAATGGTTGCTTTGGCAAGAAACTGGAGTTCTTTCTTGGAAAGGGGTTTTATCCTGGCTGCCTTTTCCTTTCTCTGTATTGTTTCATGTTTTAGGCTACTCTTCCTTTCTGCAGTGAGAGACAGTCCATAGATGTTCTGTGCTCATCCCTGTAGGAACAGAGGAGCTGCACAGAGGCAAGGTTCAATTGTTATCTTGTCTAAAAGAATTCACAGACAGTCAATCCTGTCTCTCAATAAATGAAGTATTTCCTCTCCAGTTTATCTCCCTGGACTCCAGCAACCCAGATTGCTAATAGGCAGCAGCCTCTTCCCTCAGCAGAACAATTCTTTCTCATTCATGGATTGTTCTCCTTGAATTCAGTCATGACAGAAGTGGAAATCCATTTTTACACCTCTTGGGCTTTTTTCTGGAAGAAAACCCTTTCCTGTTGTTGAAATGAGTCCAACATTGAAAGTCTTTTTAAACCTGCAGACAGATTGCTTTCTCTCTTGGTTTGATTAATTTAAATGTAAAATTTAGGTGAGCAGTTCTTGACTGTAGGAGAAGTCTGGCTGTGGAGTTTTGTTTTCTAGGAGTCATCATCCAGAGCATAATAAATAAGCACAAAATGAAATAAAACTAAGGAAATATTATGAAACAGTGTATTTTTATTAGGAGATCTGCAAGTGATATTTTCATTTTGGAATCAACGGGTAGCCATTATTATGGAAATAGTAACCTTAATAAAAAAATGACTGTGGTAAAATGATCTGTGGAAGGAAAAGGTCTAAATCCCTGTATATAATTTGGAATCCAAAATGCTGACTTTAAAGGAAAAAAGGTTGGAAGATGGTTTTGTTTCCTTTCCTCTGAAAATGCTGACTTTAATGCCCCCCCACCCCAAAAAATTCCATTGAAAAATGCAGAAAATATTTCCAGTGAAAATTATCCAATACTATAAATATCACTTCCATTTTTGAATGTAAAGATGTGATTTATTTGTGAGGAATACTGCAACTTTCTAAAAAAGTCTACCAGTACTTAATCAAGCTGCCTGACTCCCAGCAAAGTGTTCCTGCTTGGAAAAACCAAAGCCCTGCAGGCTTGCCCAGCCTAACTCCCACCAGCACAGACAGCACTGAAAGGACCCTGGGCAAACCCTTCAGCAGCTCTCCAAATAAAGATAGATATTGTAGTTCAACCTACTCTTAAAACCTGCAGGGATGGAGAGAGGGATGGGTGGATGAATGGATGGATGGATGGATGGATGGATGTGGATGGATGGATGGATGGATGGATGGATGGATGGATGGATGGATGGATGGATGGATGGATGGATGGATGGATGCTCAGCATCCCCCACCAGTAACTCTTTTCCCTGCTTGGGTGGTAATGTTCCAGCTGGGTGTTGGCACAGAATTCAGAGGATAATTCCTCATTTTCAGATGCTATAATGCCCAGATACCAGAGGGGAAAACAAGTGTAGCCTTGCCCTGAGGTTGGGTTAAACCTGGGGTTAAACCCCAGCCCAAAGATCTCCAGTTGGATGAGGGCTACGTTCAAGGAGAAACCTTTGCTCTTTTTTCCCTCAGGGCCCCAGGAAGCCTGTGAGAACGTAGGAGATATGCTGGTAAGAAAAGGTTGGAGAAGCAAGACCAGAATGACAGAGCTATTCCTGTCAGTTCTTTCTAATCCCGAGGCTGCAGAAACAGCTGGAGCTACTGCTTACACTCCTTTCTTCTGAGAGCAAGAGTCCTCACAAAGACGTGTATTTTTTCCAAGTGCACAGCTTTCTGACTGCTATTTTTGCTGTGCTGTCTGATCTGCTCCCGTGGCATGATGATATTTCTGTTCTATCCTTTACAGCATCTTCCCTGACAGGGTGCACAGCGCATTGCAAACATCCACAGCTATGAGCTTGCCTTCTCCCTTTGGTAGAGAGGGAAACTGAGGCAGGACGAAGAGCTGTCACACAGCCACGGTTACTCAGGGAAAGTAGGAGACCGCAGGAGCTTAGCTCTGGGTTCAGTGTTTTAGCGGCAAGGCAGTCCTTCCCCTCTGATCTGGGCTACTTTAAGTTGCCTCCTCGTTTTATTATGTACAGGATTTTCGTCAGACGTGCAAAGTAAATTAGCACCGTATTCACAGCCATAATCACCTACCAATGATCTCATACATGTGGCACAAAGGGAAAGGATCTGCATGGGATTCTGTTCTGCAAGTATAATCCGCCCATAGCCTCCTTGTTAATTAGCTCCTCTCAAGCATCCAATCTGTGGCAATTATAGCAATCAAAAATGCATTCATCCCCCCACCCCTCCTGCTCCCCATCAGCACCTGACAAGCCGCAGGCACATTATCCCAAACCATGGCAAGCGCGCGCTGATAGGACAGAAACCTCCCCGCCGCCTGACTCAGGATTCATCACCCACAATACCAGCCCTGGCACAAGGCCTTGCATACCAGGAATTATTACAAAAAAAGGAAGAAAAGGAGACAGAAAGAGACAGATTTCAATTTTCTCCCATAGTTTTGGGAGCCCATAGAAAACCAAGTGAAAGATGCTATTTAGCCCATTGGGTTCAATTGGTGTCATCTTCTGCTTCTTCTTCTTCTTCTTTTTTTATTTTTGCTGATGTCAATGAAAAAATGAATATCTCTCATTTTAATATTGCCTGATTGAAAGTGCTGCTCGCCACATCATGCCAGGAGGCCCAGGTGGGATGAATGCCTGGGTGATGGATGCATTGTGCTGTGCTCCTCGAGGCACACTTTGTGAGAGCAGTGGTGGGATTGCACTGGGGGAGTTGGGAGTGGAATCCCACTACAAAGATCTGCCGGTTAAATGTAGCTCCTTCCTCTTCCTGCTGCTTCCCTGTGCTTCTTACTCCAAGATCTCTGGGGGCATGTGTGCAAGAGCAGCTACTGGTGGGAACCTTGGTTTGATGATTGGACTATAGACACTCCTTGCTCCCCTTGGGATCAATAATATTGTATTTCTTGGGCAAACCCCTTTGATTTTGCACTAGTACCTGCTATCTTAGTAATCCTAGAGGTAAATTTGCTCCTTAGCTTCCTGAATGGATTTTTTTCTTTGCTGTCCAAGTATACAGACGAAGAGTACCTTTCTCAGTCCAGATCCTGTCACTGACCTGTGTGCACACTCAGTTCCAGTAGCCCTCCACAGCTACCCATTGCTGTGTCTCAGTGCTGGCACACAGGACAATCCATGTGAGTGCTCCTAGATCAATCCTATGCAAAATCAGCCAGCTGAGCTGTTTGCAGCAGTGTTCACAAGCTTCCTAGCCCAGCTCGTTTGTGCGAAAATCATCTTTCAGGTAGACTGATCCCTTGGGAAAGTTGAACTCTCAGTCTAATGCTCCAACCTGCCAATGTGAGAGACACAACAGGCCCAGCTGATTAAACCATTCTAGGTCCTGTAGACTGCATGATGCTGCCAGGCTTTTAGCTCTGAAGTGTTGAGAAAAGTCCACCAAGGGAGAGATGATCCAACAAAGCACAGGCTGAGCTCAGAAGAGCCCCCAGATAGCTGCTACATCCAATATTACTTGCCCCTTGGTCTCCTACAAAGTCCTCCCAAAGAGGGAATTACTGGTGTTCACAGACAAAATATGTCCCTCTGATGCTCTTGAACTCCTCTGCCTTGAAAATAAATGTCAGAATGCCCACACCCCCACATGGCCTGCATGGAGCAAAGGCAGGCTGCTGAGGGAAGGACTACAGAGCCAGAGACAGGCAGAGTACCTCCACAAAGAACTTCTCTGCAGGTATTTGAGTGACTGTATTGTGCTCTCTCCATCCATCACAGCACTTTGTGCATGGCTCCAGCCCACACAAAAAGCACATGGGGCTAGTCCTGCTTTTCAGGCTTCACTGACAGCTTGTGCTGCCCAGGTCCTCGCTGCAACCTGAGACACCTGCCATGGCACAGGGCTGCTTCAGCAGGGACGGTGAGGATGCAGTGGGTGGAAGGTAGGAAAAAGCTGTATGAGCAGCAGGACAGTTGCTGCTATAACCAGTTGACAGAGCTTTTCCTCTGTCTAACCAGGATAGTGTGAGGAAGTGTCCCTAGGGAGAGCCAGCCCTGCAGACAGCATCTGCTTAGGATGCACATGGAAACAGCAGTTCCCAGCCACTGTCCAGGGAGGATCACAGGGTCCTGGGCACTGGCCCAGCCACAGTGGCACTACTGGAGACCAGCTTAGATGCAGCTGACATCTGGCCTTGGGGTCCAGAAGGATTTCCTCCTCCTGGTGTTGCCATTTTTATCTCTCCCCTGCAACCCTCTGCACCTTGCCTGGCATCTCCTTCTCTTGCCTCTCTACTTTCAAGCTCATTTCTCTCTAACCTGGACTTGCCACAAAACCACCCTCACTGCGGGTCCTGCTGGCCCTGAACTTTGCCTGCCCTCTGGCATGCAGGCCAGCACCAGGCAGAGAACTATGCCCCAGGTACGAGCTCTGGCCATCTGCCATCCACAATGCTGCTTCCCTTTCCTTGCCCAATAGATAAAGACACTGAAGAAGTAGCTCCATCACTTGAGGCAATTCATGTGGCAGCTGAATGTCATATGCAGGATTTTTCAGACATGAAATGACTTGCCAGAGCACTGTGGTTGCCTGAAATCTACTGCTTTTGTCCATTTGTTTAGAGGTTCATGGTGGGGTTTCTTTCCTTTGTGCACAAAGCCTGTTTGCTATCTCCCCTCCTTCCACATATTCCTGGTGGGGGAGAGAACAGAGTTGCATCCTGGGATGAGAATGCTTGAGGGGTGAGGGCTGGTAGAAAGAAAGCCCAGTTGCCAGCATCCTCCATGAGGGGGATGCTAAGCTGGGGTCAGGGTGTGCTGCTCCATGGAGGTGTAGGAACCTCTGCAGAGGACTCGAGCCTTTGCATCGGTATGGAAATGGCTGGAGAATGGGAACTAATCAGTATACACGGAAATAGTGGGAATATTAGCTGAATTAGCTAAGCTGTCATTCAGTTTCCCTTTTCCCTTCCTGCTTTCTTTCCTTCCCAAGCCAAAAGAGCTGGTTTACATTCTAATGGCTTTAATTACTTCACGAAAATGTGAGCGGATGGGGAAGCGCTGCCACCAACAACGCTTTCATGGTCGGCTGAACGCAGTTTGAATTAATTTGGCTGAGGTGGCTATTAGCACTAATACTCCAGGGCTTGTCTCACTGGTGGTGCTTTAACTTCCCGTGCCCCTGACGGAGTGGAGGCTTCCAGGCACTTGCTCGGTTGCCCACCCGCTGAGGCACCTCAAGGAGAGTTGGAAAGTGCTCCCTCTCCTTATCATCTCCCTCAGTCCTGGCTTTATTTCTCTTGTATGTGGTTTTATTTTGGAAGTGACTTAGAGCTATCTTTGAGCCCGTATCAAGCCATCTTTCCCGTGTCTCCATCTCTCACATTGCACTCTCTGGCATCCAGAAGATGTGAAAGTGCATCCCAGTTTGGCTCTGTGCCTGTGTGCTTGTCTCTGTGTGTATATGTGTGTATTCTCTGTTGTGGACTGAGGAGCTGAACTCCAGCTGCTCTGCCTTGGTGGAAAAAATAGCAGGAGCCCCTCCTCAGCTTAGTCACATCTGCTAGGTCACAACATTTGTGGGAACTTCACTTCTCTAGGCTTTCTTCCTCTCTGGAAATGGCCTGAAGGTTTAAAAGCTTCGGGGGGGGGGGATTGGCAACCCTTTGGCAGCATGGTACTCCCAGGTTCAGCTGGTCCATATGGTCATCTCTCTAGGAAGCCAAGGGAGAAGCAGCAGCTCTGGCAGCATTGGGGCAGCAGCTCTGTACCTAAGGGCTGAAACTGGCTGCTGTTTTCTGTACAAGATCCCCTTTTCTACAGCCTCAGGATGGACTTTAAACCCAGAACCAGCCAGAGCTTCTGTAGGCTTTCTCCTCCCTCCCTGCCTGTGTGTCCTGCTTAGGATCAGGCCACGAGTGCCACCTTGCAGGCAAGCCTTGGAGGCAAGTCACTGCTGGACTGGCACAGCCGTGCTGGCAGTAGGTGACGTACAGACTTGAGCAGGTGTGGACTGACCAGGAAATTACATCTTTGCATATTAGCACCTCTCAGAGTTGTGTTTGCAGCAGGTCACTTGGATTGGTCACAAGAAACAGAAGCTTGTCACTGGTCCTTTATTCCCATGTCCCCTCCAGCCCCATCTGATCTCATGGCTGCCGTGAGAGAAGCAGGATGTGTAGATGCTTTGGTCTCTCTTGCCCCTGATTTGCCATCACATTTAGCCTGGCCCCTACCACTGCTGCAACAGCCAGGGAGAGAGATCTGGCTGGGTGTTAATAAAGAGCCTGAAGGAGAAGGAAATTAAAGTAATCTTCTGCATTGTGTCCTTTCCTCTACCCCCACTGTGCTCCCTCCTCCCTGTCTCACACACACTCTGCTTCTCATTGCAAATGCTCTCTCCTGGGATGGATTTTCTTTGATCCATCTGCAACCAAATCCTCACAAACACCACCAGCTTCACTGACTTACAATCTGTTGTGCTTGAGTGGGCTAAGAAGCCTGACACTGCTTTGAATTTCATGTCCCTTTCAAACTTCAGCTGGAAAGAGCCAGTGCTAGGATCACCTTAGCCGTTGCTGGAGACTGGTATTCCATATCCTTTCCTGCACTATCTGAAGTGCCTGTTTTCTGTGTCACACTGGGCTGGAGGTGGGGCTAGCAGTGTTGAGGGTGATTGGTATTCCATATCCTTTCCTGCACTATCTGAAGTGCCTGTTTTCTGTGTCACACTGGGCTGGAGGTGGGGCTAGCAGTGTTGAGGGTGATTGGTATTCCATATCCTTTCCTGCACTATCTGAAGTGCCTGTTTTCTGTGTCACACTGGGCTGGAGGTGGGGCTAGCAGTGTTGAGGGTGATTGGTATTCCATATCCTTTCCTGCACTATCTGAAGTGCCTGTTTTCTGTGTCACACTGGGCTGGAGGTGGGGCTAGCAGTGTTGAGGGTGATTGGTATTCCATATCCTTTCCTGCACTATCTGAAGTGCCTGTTTTCTGTGTCACACTGGGCTGGAGGTGGGGCTAGCAGTGTTGAGGGTGATGGTGCTGGTGAGTGCTGAGCGGGGCCAGGGTTACTCCTTTGGGAGTTTTTGCTCTTGGTCATATCTTCAAGCAATGCTTCCTCTTGCAGACTCTTGGGCCACCTGGCTCAGCCTGTTGCCTCCATCTGGCTCCACTCTCTTCCCCTGCATCTGCATTAGTCAGGCCCTTAGCAGTGGCTCCAGCTGCTCCCTAGGCACAGACCTGGCTCTCCCAGCTGTAGTAGGCTGCTGTCCACTCACCTTTTGCCCTCCTCATGAAAATTTGATCTCAGGCCAAGAGTGTTCAACCAAGGCACCTTTCTGCCTCTGTGCTGCTGTGAATGAAGAGGACAGCAGTGTTGCTCATAACTACCATGGGCACCCTTGCTGAAGAAGTGCCCCAAACTTTGTTTGTCTCAATTCTACCCCTCATCAGATTAAAGCTGTTGCCTCTGCCTGGCTCTCAGGCTGTCCTGGAGCACCTTGAGGTGTCCTCAAAGGGGTGCACAGCCCCTCCCAAGGGATGAGCTCCCTGGAGCAACGTGAATTGATATGGGGTCTTTACAGCATCATGGATCTTGATTGAAACTTTGATATACCCTAGTGCTTAGGAGGGCAGTAGGTCCATACCAAGGTCTTTGGATGCTCCAGAGCTTAATGTGAGACACCTTCTTGGACTCCAGCCAAAACCTGAGGCCAGGCAGGTTGCAGGCTGCTGGGGAAGTCAGTCTGGTTCCAGCCCTGCAACCGGACGTGCCAGAATACAAAGAGAACAATCAAATATTAATATTCATCCTTGAGCACTGGTGATGGACTGATTACTGTCTGTAAGGAACATATCAGACTGCTCATGGCAGGGACAGCTTTCTGAGGTATAAAAGAGATTATTGTATATTTAAAATACAGACTTTGAGAAATGTTTTCTTGGCTCCAAGAAGAAAAGCTTCTTTATTTGTGGAGTTAATTTGCATTTACTGTAGCCTGCATTAAAGTTACCCGTTTCCTTTCATTCAAGGGACTTCTCCTTTGTTCACATGAAAGCAGGCAGATTAACCATCTGCAATGCACGTGTTCCTCCTGCTAATTGCTTACGGGATTCTTCCCTTTACATTCCCCAGAACGACTTCCCAAAGACTAAGCCAAAGTCACCACAACTTCCCAAGAAGATTACCTAGGAGGGGAGGCTCTGTCACAGCAACATGAGAATACTGAGCATGGACAAACACCGAGGGATGGACGCAGCACCCAATTCTACTGATGCACTCTAGGTTACAACAGCAATCAGAAGCTGTGTCTGTCAGACATCACTTCCCTGCTGGCCCTGTTAGCATCCTGCAAGCAGATCACAGGGGGACGTCAGGCAGCTTTGAAAGGAGCTCTTGACTTCTTGGGTACGTATGCAGCGTGTCACGAAGTGTGACAGTTCCTCCAGCATTCCCTGCCTGGCTTGCTAATGAGGGCTCCTTTGATTTGGCATCCCTCTTTGCCCTTGCTGGTATGTAGCAGGGTTTTGATGGCATCATCAAGTGGGCTCTGCAGTGCTAGGTGCTGTACATAGTAAAAGAGAATGCTCTGAAACATTTACAGTCTGAAAGGGTTACACAAGGGAGAGAGACTAGAAACCCAGAGAAATGAAGACCCAACTTCAAAAAGGTATCTAAGAACTTCAAATGCTCACCAATGCTAAGAAACTCCCTGGAGGCCAAGGCAAAATTGGCACACCTCCCAGATGGGTATTCCACCAACAAAAGGGGCTTTTTTTCTTCTTTTGAGCAATGCTTGGGAAAAACTGGCTGAGGAAGTGATTCACCACAGTACCTGCTCTGCAGGAACGGGGCTTTGTGCCTTGCTCCTGGGTCTGTGGGTTTCTCTGGCAAGGTCCTGCTCCCCTATACCACACCTGCAGTTTTGCTAGTTGTTGACAATTTTGCAGATGAAAATCCTTATCTACCTTTCCATCCAGAGCACTCAGTCCTTGTCTCTTACAGGATTCAAGGAGGCATGGGATATGGATGTGTATCGTGGTTATGCCCTGCTCCTTAGACAGAACACATGAGTGAAGCTGGGTGCTTTCTAAAGCCCTTGGTCTGGGAGGGAGCCACCTCCCAGATTTATCCTTTTGGTTAAGGGTAAAATTGTCCAGCCAATGTTCCTGCTGCCCATTTTCAGCAGGCCTGTATGTCTGTGAACCAGTGAGCAAATATCCTTTAGGTCCCCCTCAGGGGGACCTGATCAGACTTTCCCCAGAGAGGTTTAGCTTGCAGGAATTCAACATTAAGATTTATACATGTTTTAGCTAAGTGATTTGATTAAAGCAAGTTGAAATAAGAGCAAGTGATGCAGCTAAGAAAAGGCTTTCATAGGAGACAAGGTTTGTAAGTTGTCAGAGGGAACTCTCTTCCTGTCCTCCATTTAACATGAAAATTTGCCTATTTTTATGCTTCTAGCACCAAAATTGAGGATTTCTGACTCATTCTGTGGGGTTGAAGTAACGCAGCTTCTTAGGCTTGAAGAAAGAAAGCAGCAAGCATGGGGACTAGACCATCACACACCACCCCTCCAACAACACTGTACCAGTTTTCAGCATCTAATGTCACTAAATCCTTTGTGGGAAAGAGCTGCATCTCTCATCTGAGCAGCCCGGAATGAAGATTTCATCTAAAGCGCCACCTTGCCTTTGCACAGGGGGATTTGTAAAGAACAAAAGCTTCAAATAATCCTCCTCATCTTAATAAAAGGATAAGACACAGTTACAATCAGTCTGGGGAAAATCTAGTCAGGTTTCAAATTTGGACAGGGAGATTAAAGAGTTTGACAGACATAAGTATTCTGTCCTCCCGAATTGTTGTGTGAGCAGAAGACAGCAATGCAGGTTCTTAGATGATTCTGGCAGTCCGCTGGGAAGAGCTGTCCAAATTCCTTGATTTCCTTCCTGTGAGGGAATACTGGTTCAGACTGTTGGCTGGCACAGACTGGCTTTTCCCCTCTGATGGCAGGGGAACCCAGCCAATTCCAGCCTGCTGAGCTCCTGGCTCACTTTCCGAGCTGCAGTGTTGAGGGGAAGCGTGCCGGGAGAGCCTTCAGTGAATGAGCCCGTGTGCTCAAGAGACACCATCTGGTTTTACTGGAAGCACTGCAGATTAAAGGTCTCCTAATGGTATTTAATTTAGATTCCACAAGACCTCCAGTGGATAGCCAACAAAGGATCAAAAATGTATTTCTTAAAACATCTCCACTGAGAGATAGCAAAGCTGCTGAGGCTTAGTGGATATAAGTGTGTAAACACTGCTCAGAACACAGGCTTGGTTCATGCAGAACAGCAAGAGATAGCAGACAGCTCTTAAGCTTTTTTCTCATTTCAGGCTTTCCAGAGGGTTATGATGGTGAAATGGGTGCTGGAGTTTAGTGCAAGGGCTGCAAGCTGCTGGCAGGGTTTCTCCTTTGCCTGCAGCACAGTTGTATATAGGCATATTCTTGACATACTATTGGTGAATTTGGACCAGACAGATGAGAAACATGAATGTGTTTCTAGGGAGGAAACTGGGTACCTCTTTATGGATGCTCAACATCTTTCATCTACAGCCTTAGACTGGTGATAAGTGGGTTTGAGATGCATCCTTTGGGATCATCTCCACTTTTAGGGATTGTGTCTGTGGATCTTTGACCCTGTTGGATCTCAGCCACATTCACAAGAAGATTGCAACTGATTGTTTCATGCAGCATTCACCTGACCTCTCACGTTCTTTCTGAGCTAAGTCCTCCCTTCTTCCATTTGCTGCAGACAAGAAGTATTTGCTGGGATGCCAGGAGTGGTGCTGGACCATCAGGCTGTGTAACTCTGTTTTTCACCACAGTGAAACCTTATGGCAGGAGCTCTGCCCTGTAGAGCCCTTTGCTGCTGTTTCTCCAGCCTGTGCCAGCAGAGAGATTTCCTGCTGTAACAGTGCAGCACGGTACAACCTGAGCTGAGACTTCTAACACAATGGTACCATAAATCCTCATGCTGATGCTCCAATTATCCCTCTCAGTGCACATCTGACTTCAGAATCCCATCAGACAACTTCACTTAAATTCTACGAGCAACAGAGTCATTAAATGCAGTCTGGTCACCCTAATTCCTTAATAATTTGACATGGGCATTTTTTCACCTTTTTTATGCCCATACAGGGAGGTGATTACAATCAGGGAAGTGACTTGGTTCAAATGTCATAATTGGTTTTCATATTTATTCCCCCTCACTGATCTCAGTTCAAATGTGCTCAGCTCACAAGTCAAAAAGATGATTTCTTCTAATTATCAGCTCTGCAGAGCTCATCTTGGGCTCTGCAAATGCAACTGTATCCTTTGTGCCTCTACCATGCTGTCACCAAGAATAAAGTGTTTGCAATCAGGATGCAGTCAGTCATGTTTTGTTGCTAATGTGCAAGGCAGAACGGAAGCTCATTTGCTCCTTCACCCTGCTACTGGCTCTGTTGAGTCAAGAGCAGAAAAATGCATGTTTTCAGCTGGGGCATGACTGCAAGAGGGAGATGCAGGGGGCTGTGTAGGGGGAGTAAACAAAAGAGGGATGTTCCAGGCTGCAGGAACAGCAGATGAGGTGAGGCTGATGAATGTCGTGGGGGATGAAGTCACTCATGAGTCAGTCTCCTTGCACAAAGGGTGAGTGAAAGGGCCATGTCCCCTTGCTTGAAAGCTTCCTGTTCTGTGGGCTGGGATTTTACAGCAGGCTCCTGCAGCTTTTGTGACTATTCCTGTAGTCAGGGGTTTGGATCACACAGATGTATTTGTAGGTCTGTGACACAGTCCCAGAGCTGAGGCCATACTGGTATTGATTGATGTTTAAACAATCACTGATATTGATGCCACGGATCCTCCTCATTGAAGCTGTGGTCCCTGCTAATTGAGCTCCTCCTGAACTTTCAAGCCTTGCATTTGTAGGCTAAGACCAAATCATGGCTCTTCATGAGAAGCTGGGGTTGGGCTACTCTTGCTGTGGGAGTGGGAAAGGACATACAAAAGAAAGAGCCAGGAGGAGGCCCAGGAGACTACAACTTTTCCTCCCTGCAGCTGCTGCATAAAGCCACTTCTGTGGCTGGATGAAGCCACCACGGGCTCCACACTCTGACCCATCTCCTGGCAGCAGTCACAGTCAATCTGATTCTGTGAAGTGTTGCCCTTGCCAGAGGAAGAAGTGGATCCACAGCCCTTATATCATTCTCATCACTGTGTTGGCTTACCAATGACAATTTTGTGCACAGAGCTGGTGCTGCTAATGGGTTTGACAGACAGCTCATCAAAATCCAGGGCTCAAATGGGCCTTTGCTAAGGACCTTTGTTTAGCATGTCCATCTGTTCTGTGGATGGCACAGATGGCAAAAGCCATATTTCGGCAAGACCTCTGCACACCTCCTCACCTGGCAGCCTGGGGGGTGAGCTGATGACAGGGCAAAGGGGAGCAGCACCAAGTACTGGAAAGTTTTGTGGGCAGGTGGAGAAGAGTAACTGAGGATCAAGCAGCTGGGGGCTGAAGGCAGATTGTTCCACGAATCATGCATTTTTGACAAAGTGGCTTCTACCTGGAAGAAGAGCATGCTGCCTGCTCCATCTACCAGCGCTTCCTGCCCCAGGCTGCAGGTCCTGCTACAGCACAGTCCCTGTCACACACAGGTGGGCTCAGCACAGAGCAGCTGAGCAAAGACCTATGGGCTGTGACAGCTGTGGGTACAGAGCTCCAGCACCTTATCTCCTGAGCCAGGCATCTCTGAACTTCCCCAAGCAAACCCACTGCATTTTCAGACATCTGGTGACACATTTGCTATCTCTTGTTCCCTCTCCCTGTGCCACCTGAGAGCTGTGGGTTTGTTTTCTGTCAGAGCTCCAGCATCTCAAGGGGATGTTGGCGTGCTGTGTACACGGGATGTGGATGAGATGCTCTGGGGACTCTCCTGCATCACGTGGCTGCCCTGGGGCTGCAATTGCCAGGGATGTGGCTTGAAGTCCCTTTTCTTCCTTTCCAGTCTTGTGTGCCTAATTCCTCTGAAACAATCCCAAAAGGGTAGTCAAACATTTCCATAATAAGGAGCATTCTAAATAAGCAGTTTCTGTCTCTGCCTCATCTGTAGGCTGTTCTTAAGACAGCAAGTAGTTACTTTTGAAAGTAAGAACAAAAACCCAAAGAAACCAAACTGAATTTATTTCCTTTAAACTGTTGTAGAAAATGTTAATTATGATGATGAGCTTGTCATGCTCTGTGGGTTTTTTCAGTGCTTCTACTTGGAGGGAATGAGTAAATTCTACCTACGTTTAAAGTATAGACAATTTTATGCACTTACACACACACACATACATATATATATTTATATATATACCTAAGCTTTCCTGATCTTGCCTACAGCTCTTTTGGAGAAAGCTTGTGTTAGTCTTGCAGATATGGATACTAAACTTGATGCATGATGCAGTAGTTCTGTACCTGAAATAAAGATAAGGTGAACAATTCCCACAGCTCTATTAATAATTTTACCAGCAGGAAGAATAATATTCATCCTCCACTTCAGATTGGTCACTTTCTGCAGTGCTGTAAAATATCTCTCATACATCAAAAATCACTCCAAAATGAAGGACTGTTTTTTTTCTGATTTAAAACAAAAAGGATTAACACAGAGTACAAATGCAAAGCTGATAGATAATGGCATTTCTTTCTAAAGCTTCTATTACTTTCAGATTTCCAATCACCTGATGGACAGGTTCACCCCAAGTTACAGGAGCAGGCGATCCCTTTTGTTTACCCCTCTGGCATATGAAGGAGATTTATAAAAGCTTTTCCCATTTCTCTGAATTTGAGACTGACAAAGCAGTCACAGTGAGTTCAGAGCAGAAATTACCAAGACTTTTCAAATATCTTGTTTCTGAGGATCTGCATTATTTTGCTATTTAGTGAATCCATCCATCCATCCATGCATCCATCCATCTGCAGTGAACCCCGCAGTTATCTATGCATTGATGTACAACCATTATTTTTGCACAAACACACCAGCCCAGCCATCCACCCTCATATTGCACTGGGGCTGGTAATGCAGCAGGAGCTCCCAGACTGGCACCTTGTGGTGCTTGTCAAGGAAAACCATCTTTTCTTCAGCAAATTTACACTGGTCCTCCCAAGGTCACCTTTCTGATAAATCAAACACTAAAGGGTTGTCTTGGATTATATCTCACAGCCTCACAACAGGCTCTCGTGTCCCAGCATGGCAAGAGCTGTCACACTGTGAATGAAAGAGGCACCCTGGGAATTTTCACATCCAGGCATGCAGCTGAGCCAGCTCCCAGAGGAGAGTTTGGGAGCACAGGTGTAGCAGGAAGGCAGGGCACGGCAGAGCCAGGATCTTCTGCCCTCCATTTGTTGTCTACCCCTGCACATCTCACTTTTCCTGTTCCCATCTCATCTCATCTCATCTCATCTCACCACTACTCTTGTCTCTGTTCCCTGGATGGGGAATGATGCTGTCCCCATCCTCACTGGCTCTTGTTGGGGAGGAAGAAGCAGGGAGGCATGGGATGAGGGAAAAGGACAGCATTTGGGAGAGGAGAAAGATGCTGGGACAGGTGATTCATGGCTCACAAAGGCGAGGGATAAGAATCTACACCCCTGCAGAGTCACCAGCCCAGGGGGAAAGATGCTGAGCAAGCATCTATTTCCTGCAGCAAGCAGCAGGGGAGGCTTTGGTAGTTGTCCATGAGAGACAACTCTCTCATGTCTCCCCTGTGACACTGCCACATTATCACCCATGTAAGAGCTCCCCTTCTCCTTCTTGAGTGTTTATAGACTCCACCCCAAGTGGATCATGGTCATGCCCCAACCTTGCATGATCAAGGCTTGGCTCCATCACCTGTGTCTGGTCCCTCAGTCCTGCCCCTGCAATGCACAGCAGCAGGCAGCTCTCATCAGCCACATAGGCTGGGAGGGCTCTGCAGGACAAAACACTGGATTTTCCCTTCTGTGAGTGGCAGCAGCTAAAGCAGCTCCTGTGGTAGCTTCTCTGGGAGCAAACATGCTGAGAGGACACTCTGAAGAGCAAGGCTTCAGAGTGGTACTTGGAGTCGATGCTTTGCCACATGGGAGGATAGAGAGCTTGCAGTCCTCAGGGCAACGGAGAGCCCAACCCACTGCCAGGTGCCTCGGAGAGTCCTGCTGCACATGGTAGCTGTAAACCACTCTGTGTCCTTGCTGAGGTCACCCAGTGTCCATCCCAGCTGTGACAGTGGCCGATGTGCAGAGCCTCCTAGCTGTCTCCAGCACCAGGAGAGGAGCAGGACCCTGGAGAGCCTCCACTGGTTGGTGTGCACCTCCAGTAGCCCTCAGACTCCCAGGCCAATTAAAATCCTCTTAAAACGATGTGCCTCGTCTCCAGATCCCTCTGGGGAACTTGCACCTCATTAGTGTAATTGGGAGGTATTTCCATTCTAGCAGAGCCCACTCAGCTCCTGAACTCTCAGACTCTTGCAGGAGCAAGTCCCGTAGCTTGAGACACAACAGGATGAAGGGGACCATCAGCTCTGACATCTCACGGGGACCTTCTGTAATCACTCCTTGCAGGGTTCAGCAAACAGTGCAACAGCACTTTTTCAATAGCATCTGTTGTTTCTGTGAAGCCTGTGTTCCAACGCCTCTGCCCCTGGAGCTCCACTCACTTCATAAATGCTTGCCACTGTATCTAGGTACCCACAGGTTGTCTACAGTTATGAAAAGCTCTCAATTTATCCTCAGGGATTAGGAGGTGGTTATCCAACCCCCATGTCACAGATAGGGAAACTGAGGCAGAGGGCTGTGAATTAAAACACGAACAGTGCTGTCTCTTCTCTGCTCCTGGAGGACTGTGGGGCTAGAAAAGGTGGATGTGGAGAGCTCTCCTTCAAGAAATCTCCCTCCAAAGCTGTTTCCAAGGAGCCAGGGGAAGGGAGCAGCAGTTTCATGGTGTGGCTTCTCTAAGGTGTCCCTTCTTCCTGGGACAGGCTGGATATGGCTGTCCACCTTCTACCAGACTCTGCCACATCAGCTATGCTGTGGGGCAAGAAACTTCTGGCTCATAGTGGGGGCAAAACAGGTTTTAATGGAGCTGGCACTGGAGGGAAAAGCTGGGGGAGGCAGGGAGTGAGATGAGTTAGCAAAGCTGCCTGTGCTCTATCCCTCTTTCATGTGCAGGGAATTTAACATACCAAAGGTTTTCCTGGATGGTAGCTGGCTGATGACCCTGAAATAACTGAGACAGCAGCATAGGGAGGTGTGAGACCAGCACTGTGGAGAGAGGAGGTGACAGCTCTGCCAGCTCCTGCCCTCTACACTGACACACGGCAGGGCTGGGGAAACTGAGCCCTGATTTCCTGATCCCCAGGGAGCTGCTGTGCTCCTGGGAGCTGGTGTCCTGCACACTGCTTCACCAACGTGGGCTCAGGTAGCACCATTGCCACCCTGCTCCCAGCTGATCAAGTCAAACACCTTACTGAAGGAGAAGCAGCAGCACTAAACTGCCTCATGCTCAGCACAGCAGTAAGTCCTCCCTGGTTCCCACCTTAGTGAAGCAGCTGTAACCATATAAAATTCCCATTTTCCTGAATATTTTCTGCCTGCAAGGACCATGTTTGCTGCCTAATGCAATAGACTCAGACTGGGAGAAAGCAAAAGCAGTGACAGCGTAAAGACAGAAGGTTTTGATAGAACCTGGCTCAATGAAAACCAAATTTGCATGCCATTTAAGAGGTCTTCTGCTTCCTCTAAGTATTGGCTCCAAACGGATACAGAGCAGGACTTGTATGGCAGGATTCTCCCCTTCCTGTCTTAAAAGTATTATGAAAGATTAGTGCCTGCTGTCATCATGGTTTGCAGGCATGTTATTGTTATTAATTATGGTTATTACTGCAGCGCAGACCCACGCAGCATCTGGCCCACAGGCTGCCTGCAGAGCCGGGCTGCCAGCGCCGAGAGCGGCTCCTTCTGCCCGGCCAGCTTGGGAAGCAAAGCCCGGCAGCTGCCCGAGCAGCAGGAGCTCCCCCGCGCCGTGGCCAGCTGGCTTGGCAGCCAACGCGCCGTGCCAGCGAGCCCGGCTGCAAGTGGGAGCTCTCCTGCCTCCAAACACTGCCGGCTGCCTGCCGGGAAAGGTGGGAATCCAGGGAGCACGGGAAAGGGACACATCCCCTTGGAGAACAGCAGCCACGCTGCGGTGCCTGGCAAAGCTGGGTGTCAAACAGGAATGAGTGTTTTCAAGCAATGGATTTAGCTCTGGAAGTTTTGCAGAGACATTCTCTTTCATCAGGCTGGGATGCTTGGGAATGCTGGGGGGTTTTTATGTGGCATATTTTGGAGGTGGGGGAGGACTTCGGTGTTTTTAAGGGCTCTCCTTCATCTCCCCTCTCTTGTCTCTTTGCTTTCATTCTTTGAAGAAGAGTGAAGAGAGGAAAGGAAAAAGGAAACACTCCGAATTGAAATGGGAGGGCTTGAAGCTTTGCTGGAAAGCAAAGGAGAAGAAACCTCCCTTGGTGGCCTTTCCCTGGGGGAAGAATGAAAGGAAATGTGGTGAAATCAAAGTACTTGTGGAAATGTAAATTCCTAGTAAACACCATGGGGGAAGGAGTCTGTGAATATTTAAGTAACTCTACTTAGTTGTATCAACGGCAGCTTAGCCCCGGCAGGGAGGAGGAAGGGGGAGGGACTGCCACCTCTCCGAGCCCTGTGACATGGGACCCCCAATGCCCCACGGCAAGCGATTCATCTCAGGGAAATAATCAGCCCTGCCACGGAGAGATGCTCCCTGCTCCATGGGAGTTTCTATTTTTGCCGTGACTTACAGTCATCGCTGCTCTAATGGGAATGGCCGGGTGTTAATGAGCATCCCTGGGTGGGGTGTCTTGGCTGGCTGTTCTTGACAGCAGGATTCACGAACCCCATCCAGCCTTGTCACCCCCAGAAGTGGCTGATGGGCCTCAGCAGGACCTTAAGTGTCACTCAGACAGCAGAATTAACAAGGACATTTACTTCATCCAGGAGAGTTACTTGCTGAAAAAACTGCTGCTAAGAGAAGCAAGGAGTGGCTCTTTGTAGGAAAGGGTACTTGCCTTTTGTAGGAAGAGTCCATGAAGGTCCTTGCCTGAGAATCTGAGGTCCTGGGTGAGAGGGCTTAGCAGGCACAAGGCTTTTGGCAGCAAGTAACTCTAGCAGGTGACTGCTCAGTAAGAGGCTTGTTTGAACTGTACAGAGCCTGGGAAAACGTTCTTATCTGGAAGGACATCTTGGTAGTGAGCATCACAGATCCACATGTGAATAGGGCAGTCCCAAGCACCCAGAGTGGAGGGACAGAGACCCTACAAACCCTGAAGGGTGAGCAGGCTGTGTCCCGAGCCTGTTGCACCAACAGCTATGTGCTGGCATGGACACAGAGTCTGCAAAATACAAGGCTCAGTCGTGATTGTATACCCAAGGTAATTCCAGCAAATTCAAGGATGTCTCCTGCTACTTAAACCCAGAGAAGGTAAAGCCTTTGATTTGGTTTTAGATCTCTGTGTCTAGATATCCTCTTCCTATCGAGTCTTTGGGCAGGAAAAGGAGAGAAGGCCAAATCATGGGCTAAAAAGTCAGGACAAAACCATTTATTTTATGCATCCTGATGATTTCCTTCTTTAGGTCCTGGCCTTGCTATGACTGTGGGAGTCCTGGACCCAGGAGGTCCCAAAGGTGCCCAAATTCCTCCATGTGATTTCTCCTCCTGTCAGCCAGCACATGAACTGCTTGCTTGATTGGGAGCGCTGGTCCCAGGTCCCCTCCACAGGCAGGGATGGGGAGTTGTGACCAGGGAAGAAGACGTGATGAGAGCTCCTCAAACTTGCAAAATTAGTCTGGAGCTGGTAGATAGCAAAGGCAGACTGCTGCTCAGTCCTCAGCAGCGTGGAAGTGTGGCTGCAGTTCAAGAGCCTATTAAAGAGCCGAGACATACACAGACTTCATTAGCCACATGTCAGAAAGCACTTTTTACAGTAAATTCTACTTAATAGCCATATGCTAGGAGAGAATTAAATGCATTTTAGCTCTCAGACAGTTATGTAAACTCCAGAGAGGAGAAAAAAAAGATAACAAGTACCAGCAGAGGAGTCTTCAGTACATACCAGTTATTAATGTATTTATCTAGGCCGTTTATTTATTGAAGATATATTTTTTTTCTGGGACAGGCCTATTAAGTCTGACAGCTTAATCGACACCCAATGGGAAAAATGTCATTTAAAAAAGTAGTTAGACTCCCATTGATTTCAATATAAACTCCATTTTTTATTTTGTATTTTTCCCCAGCCATCACAGTCAGTTTGACAGACTCATTAACAAGATACTAAACTGCCCCGCTCTTTTTTTGAGGACAATAAATTACTATGGAGAAAGCTGCTGTTGTCTTAACAGATGCTTTTCACAGTGTAAACATCCCTTGACTGATAAGCAGAGAGGGGAAGAAGCGTGCAAACTAGCCTTTTCATGCTAAATAAATAACAGGGCTGGAGAACTGGCACTGAAATCATTGCTGTTTTGCTCTGCAAAGAATACTGCACTGGAGGACAGGATGGTTTACGAGATGGATAATGGGATACAGAGAGTTTGCTCGGTTGTGGTTTGCCAGGTTAATCCATCTGACTGTGGGGGAGAGGGGCTCCCTGGTGTTCTGGGATGTGGCTGATGAGGGCTGTGGTGTGGGGCTGCATGGCCCCACATTGCTCTGGCATGGTCTGAGTAGGTCTGTCCCCTGCCAGGTCCCTTCATCCAGGTGATGGTCATGGTAAGGCTTGCAGCAGGAGCTGACTAACCTGCAGCTCAGAGGCTGAAAGGACCAGCCTGAGGTGACACAGGCCAAACTGGCTTATGCTGCCACATTGTTTGGCACAGGGGAACCAGCCACAGCACTGTCTGGATCCAGGCATTTGCCAGGATCCCGGGTTAGCTGATGGCAGTTTTCTGCTGGTATGTGAGAAGAGGCTGTGGGCCACAGAATTCATTAGCAAGGGCCAGAGCTAATTTGCCAGCACAGAGCTGGACTTTCTCAATGTCCACTCCAGAAGAGATGGAGAGGACAGACCTGCAGGCCTCTGCATGAATACCAGCTCCACCTGGGCAGGGACACAGGAAAATGACCAAGCACATGGGGCTGCAGGTGGTGGCTCAGCATCACCTGGCTTCTTTCAACTCCTCTCTGAGGTCTCTCCATGACAGGCACTTAAGGCTGAGTTCCCCCTTTGACAGCAGCAGCTCCACCCATGGTGCTGTCATGAGACATCATTCCCCAGGATGGCAGCACCTTCTTTCCTGAAGAACAGATTCCTGCAGACAGCCACACTGGCATGGGTTATCTCTCAGGGGCTGGGGCTTGGCCAAGCCACCTGTGAATCACTGACCAAGGCTTGCAGTGCAGCCTCATCTTTACATTCAGTGCTGCTGGGCTGTATTGGTTGGTTCTTCCTTTTCAACCACAAATAAAGGGGCAGAGGCTTTATTTTAAAACTGAGATTTTGCCAGGCAAGGCAGTCTGAGAGGGACAGTTCTGGATCAGGGCAGCTTTATCCCTGCCTAACAAGATGGCCCTGGCTGTTGTCACACCCACGGTGTTTGATGCTGGGGTAGCACCAGAAGGTCACAGCTCCTGCTGTCCTCCAGTGCCTGGAACACTCTCAGGGGCACATATTGGTCATGGCCAAAGCCCTTCAAAGACTGTCACACTGGGGCAGCAAGCAGAAAAGAAGAGAGGTAAGTTTTTCTGTATTTCTACTTAATGCTTGTATTTGACCCTGCTCAGGATCCTTTTCTTACAACCACCACATGGGTGCTTCCTCAAAATCCTTACTAACTGCAGCATTGAGTCAGAAAGTTCCTGGTTTTCCTGGCATCCCCTTTCTTCCTCCCCTTCAAACCAGCCCTCCCCATCTACACATTCCCAGCTCAGAGCACTGCATTAATGCTCCATTTTATTGCATGCTCTTAATGACGCATCTGCAGATACTTCCCCTCTCTAACTGAGCAAATTCTTGCTGGGATGGAAATTTTAAAATGAGAGTCAGATTGTTTCCACATCACAAGGCACAGCCAGGCTTTAAATACAACAAAATTCCTGAAATCTGTTATCCTGTCACCTAAGTATTTAAATAATTAACTACAGAAACATCCCACAGGCCTGGCTGAGAAGGCGAGACTGTTTGCATACTAATTGATCACTAAATGCAAAGCAAACAGCTCATGGATCTGTCAATAATTACTTTAGAAGAGGCAGCCACGGTCACTAAAATGAACTTAATCTACTCAAAGACTCAGCAGCACTTACAGGTGTAAGCACCGGCTCTGGCTGTTCACTTTAATGACTTTATTATTTCAATGTCATTAGCCCTGTTCCTCTCCAAGTTTTGCTAATGGGCATGCACATAACCAGCCTTTGCTACTGAATCATTCTCCCCCTTCTTTATTTATTCCTCTCACTCTGTGGGGGCTGCAATTGCTTTCTATATCTATGCACACACATATATTGATCTTCTGCTTTTATTTTTTTTTAATTAGAACTGAAAGGACAATTTTCTTGCTGAAGGTGGCAATCAGAGGAAAGCACGGTTCATTTCCGAGGGACTCCCACCTCCAGATCCCCAGCACATGCTGTGCATCCCGGGCTCCCTTACATAAAGACACATCAGAGCGAGGAAATGAGCCTGGCTGCTGTTTAACCATTGGGATGCTATTGCAGATCTTTTCTAGGAGCCTGGGATGCTGAAACAAAGCCAGAGCGTCCTTTGAGCGTGTTCCTTCCTGAATGCCCTGGCTTCTGGTCCCCCCCTGCATGTCTCTCCAGAACCTTGTCTGAACCCCCCCAATCACACGTTCTCTGTCCAGCTTCTCTCTTCTATCCCCTTCTTTCCCTGCTGTCCCAAAGCCTCTGCACCATCTTGATGCAGCTGCCTTGGCTTTCTTGGGTCCCCCCTGCCTCGGCTTCCCTGGCACTGCGGCGGTGGCTTGCTGCCGCCTCTGTTAATGAGGACTGGTGCAGGGGACTCTGAAGCTCCCCTAGTAAAAATCTCCCTGGGACTGACCCAAATCCATCTCAGAACTCCAGGGGCGGATGTTTTTCAGGATTTTCTGTGAAATGACATGTCAGCAGCCGCATTCACACCATTCCCAGGTGGGAGATGGATGCGGTGGAGCAGTGACTGAAGGGAGACAGATAATTTTACACTTTCTGGATATTACTTGAATAAAAGGAGGCTGGAGGTGAATAGAAAGAGGTCTTGGTCTACAGGGAGCTTTACAGAGACCCTGAGCTCTGCTGAGCACTAATAATGCCCTTCAGTGTGCACACTACAGGTGATGAGTACCCAGACTCCCCTGCTGCCTCCAGCCCCGGTGCCTCTGCACCCCATGGCCAGGTGGACTTGTCCCCTTTCCTTTTTTCTTGCTGGGACAGGGGATCTTCAAGCAGCCACCACTGCATTTATGCAACACATAAGGCTCCCCAGGCCATGCTGGGCAGAGATGGGAATTTCACTTCATGATCCCTTTAAAAGCATTAGAATTTCTGCATTAAACAATGACCTCCTCACTGCCTTGGTTCAAACCCCTTGTTTAGTTCAAATTCTAGCAGGATGGAGGACCAGACTCACCCTTTTCAAAGTCAATCAGCTATAAGATGGGAGGAAAGTTTCCCTGCAGGCATCTCAGCATTGCCTGGAGGTGGTGGTGGTGTTTCTTTGAAGCACTTGAAGTCACACATCCCCCCAGCGCGGGACAGGCATGGCAGCCAGCTCTGACTGCCATCCCCAGCCCTCTCGAGGATGAAGTAGTGATGGGGGTTGCTTCTTTTAACCCAGAGTACAGAGCTTCTGGCTAGGAGTGTGAAAAAGTGCCTCATAGGAGGATTATTTGCCTTGGCATTAAGCTTGAATAAACAGGCGAGGACACCGGGTGAGGGATGGAGGGCGCAGAGCTCAGACACACGCTAATGAATGTGGCATCCTTGAGTGCGTGAAGGAAGGGAAGGCAGACAGAGCTGTCTGTGTGGGAGGCCTCAGCGCTGGCGGTACACTAATCAGTACAGCCTCTGCCTCAGCCCTGCTATTGCTCAATCCATTAGCTGAGCTGTTATCACAAAGCTTTCTCATAGCCCACCCCTTTGGCGGTTCTGGCTCACAACAAAAGGCAACCTTTGGTCTTCTTCAGAGCATCCTACTTATAAGATCACCTGCGACCAAAGGGGGGCTGCTTCCACATCCACCAGTTGCATCCTACATCCCACTGTCCAAATTGCAGCCCCATTAAGCCAGTCTCTTTTTTCCAAGTCACGTGGTGTAAATATTTATTGAGCCACTTTGCTCAGGGCATCTTCCTTTGTTAGAGATTGAAATAATTTTAAAAATCGGGTCCTCTTTCCTTATTTTGTGTGGTGAAGGGATGATTTGTGCTGCTGTCACAAATCCCTCTGTTGTCTGTTGTCAGCAATGTCCCAGCCCCTCTGTCCATTGTGCCCATGTGCTGTGTGTGCTGGTTTGCAGCCTTTTTCCTCCTTTGTTGCATTAATCAGTGAGGTAGGAATGAGAAGGCTGGAAACAGCTTTTTTAACAATCCCTGCCACCACTCCACCACCAGCCTCTTTGACTTTGTGATTTATTTCTTTTCAGGAGTGAGCTAGACTGTGAAATCACTTTGAAGTTTTGCTCCTGAGAGGAAACATCAGGAAAGTACAAATACAACCAATTTTTTTTCTGTGCTAGAGGTAAAAAAGAAAACCAAGGCAGAAATAAGAAGAGCTCCCGCAGAGTTGTTTACTCTAGATTAAACTGTCCTAGACTCTCCAGATCTTAACAGCTTTAGCTGAGGAACAGGGTGAAAGTGATTAATTTATAGGGTGACAAATATAACTTGCAGGCAAGAGGCAATTTGACTGTTCAGCTGGGAGCGAAGAGGCTGTAAACAGGTTGTTTCACCCTGTGAACAATATATTTGCTTTCAAGTTGGGGATAAAATACAGAGCTCTGGATACCTTGGGTTTTGTTATCTGACCCAGAGCTTTTTGGCCATAGCTTTACTGGTCTTGTTGACAGTCTTTTACCAGCTGATGGACATTCATATCTCTGTGTGGCCTGAAGGTCTCAGAACCCCCTGGGGACTGCTGCAATGAGTGATTCAGCCAAAACTCTACTGGGTTGTTGTGCTCAGGTGGGCAGGGGAACGTTCAGAGGGAAGGCACCTCCAGGGGGATGTAACCATGTCCCTGTTGCACCCATCTGCCCCAGGGGCTGAGTGAGGGCTGGAGCTGCATTCTGGGTGCAGGCACAGTTACCTGTCTCACAAGTTCTCTGCAGAAAAGCCAGATGATCTCTCAGGACTAATGACATTAATTGTGCCTGCATGAAAGCAGACACACACTGCTTAATTTATTCTTCCTGTATTGCTGTTGATTGCTTGTTATCTTATTACCCCCCCACTGGATAGATCTTGTACTCAATTATTACACTGATGACCCGCCTTTGCTGCTAATGTGACACTCTTGTTTCCTCTTCACTACAACAGTCTCTGAAGTAACATAATGCACATAATTCATCAGCTCAGTGCAGCAGCACACGGGGCTGGGCGCTCAGTGGCTCTCACACGCTGGTGCTGAGCGATCCCTGCAGCAAGAGACACCATCCTTCTGTGGTACTGGCTTAATGAAATATTTTGCGAGCTGGAGTTGTCTCTGCTGCTGTCCCCAGGCCCCGTGTTTTGACCAGGCACCAGAGGCTTGAGAATTATTGATCTGGGTAAGTCGGGGAGTTGTGAATGAAGTTGTTCCCTCCAACAGAAGAAGGGATCTCAAGGAGATATATGAAGGCATCGGCTCACTCCTTGCAGCTACTGCAGCTTTCCCATATGTCTTCCTGTAAAAATGTGCTCTGGCTTAACTAAGACAAGAATTAGAGGAAGGCTGAGGGCTGCAGGAAACAAAAATCTGGCACTCACAATCAGGATGTGGGATGCCTTTGTAGCCCAGCACATCAGACGATGGGGTGCAACACAGACTTGTGTTCTTCCTGATCATAACTTGGGAGATCACCCCTTCCCACCCACAGCTGTGACACGATGCCTTTAGTGCAGCAAGACAGGAGGATTGCTCTGCCTCCCAGAGCCCCCATTTTAACCTTCTGCATGATCTGACCAGGCTCAGCAGGGAAGAGGGTCACAACCACACAGGCTGAATGAGACTTGGAGGAGCCATGTCTTCAGAGCAGAACATGCTCATCCTGCCACAGTGATTTGCCTGTCTTGAGCTGTCCACTGAGCATCTTGGGTCCAAGGTGCTGTCATTCCTTTTTGTGCTCCCTCTGGAGCTTTGTCTCTAATGCCTGTAAGTGTCTGGCAGCTCCCTTGTACCCTCTGTGTTGCTGTGCCCATTCTGCATAAGCAGCATGCTGGAAATGGCTTGCTTGCCCCAAAACTGTGCCTGGGGCTATCTGGAACAGACAGATATGGAAGAGTGAGAGGCTGGTCCTCTGCAGAAGGGTTCAGAGTCACTCTGACCCTACTCCAAGCAGACGCACAGTCTCCCCCACTCAGGCTGAGTGAAGACCTGTTACTCCCTGTGCAAGAAGAGCCTGCATGGTTTTCCCTTCCTCACTGCCTCCTTCATCCCCGATGTATTTCAAAACAAGAGCTTTTGCAGTTCATTTTTGCCAGTTTCAGAGAAAAACCCTTCCTCAAGGCAGCAGCTCTCTGACTCAACATCTTTGTTTATATCACTGCCTGCAAACAGGCTTCCGAACCCAGGCTCCAACTTCTTTCCTAATAAAAAAGTTTTAAATAAACTGGTTTGAGGGAGGTTCCTGAAAGCTACTACATATCCAGGTCTTAGCAATGTTGCTGTCTGATAAAGCCAGTGTTCAGGATGGTTTTTGGGAGCTCTGACTATTGCAGGACCATTGGAAAGACCCCATGCAGGTGTGGGGAATGTCTTCTTCCCTGAACTGGAAAACATAAAAGCAAATTATTCACAAAACTCAGCCCCTGAATGGCAGTTAAAGGCTATGCTGGGGCAGATCCTTCCAAACCATATCCAATCCCCATTAAATGAGCCTCCTTCTGCTGCCAGCAGTGTTTTATCAGCTCCATGAATTCATGATCCAGGGCTCGCTCCTGGCCTTTGGCGATGACTGTGTGTCTGACCGCACAGCCCCTGGGGCATCCCTACTGCTCTTCCAAAGTTTCTCCCATGGACCAACAAATAAAACATCCCTGGTGCTAACAACTGATCTTGGAGATGTTTTATTCCCCCTTCACATAATGTCCTGGTTTCTCATAAACACAGGAGAATGCAGCCTCCAGTTCTGCGTGGTACAGAAGTGCCATTAGGGCAGCCGGCGCAGGCACTGAGCAGCAGGCAATTTAGGATGATAGTGTGCTAAAATACTTGAACAACCCACAGTCAATTCAAAAGCTTTCTGGCAGCTCTCCCTTCATTTTGGAGATTTCTATCTTACAGACCTATATAAGAGCGGATTAGTAGAGATAAATTGGATAGCAACTCTGCCTAATGTGTCAGCAAGGCTAGATTACAGCTCTCAGATGCTTTGTAATGCTTGGTGGTGCTGTCAGAGGTTCCTCCTAGGTCCTGAAGGAGGCTTTTGTGAGACTTTGCCCAGAGCCTGGGGGCCAGAGGGGAGCAGCCAATTCCAGTGCTGAGTTTCATGGTGGTGGTTTCAGGCTGTTCTGTACCCAGATGATGCCTTGTCCTTGTCTGGCTGTACTAGCTGTCTGTTCCCCAAATTACTCCATGGGCACTGGAAAGAGAAAGGGGTCTGTCAGAGCACGAGGAGGACTTCAGGCTCAGTGCCATCTCCAAATTTCTTCCTGGAGACATTGTTCCTCCTCCTGGCTGCATGCAAAGCAGAGGAAGGACCCCCTGTGAATTGATCCTGTTTGAAGTCCTGAGAGGCAGCGAGCTGCCTCCAGTGTGGGCGAGCCTGCCTCGGTGCTTCTACAATTCCCTGTGATCCTCACCCTCCTCTCTGATCTTGTCCAGATGCCACCACCACTTGTTAACTACAGCATCTTTGCATCCAGCTGCTCAGCATCACCCAGCTCTGATATGCAGAGATTCACAGTAGAGGATTATCTGTGAGCACGTTCCTTTCTGCCCATAAATACAGATATTTTTCCTTTTAAATCATGACGGTATGAACTCCATTCTATTCACTCCATTACCCACAGGCAAATTGTAAAATGATAGCCCTGTACTTCAGCTGGAAGGCTGTGCTTTGAGCAGCTTCTGCAGCTCAGAAACTCTTATTAATGCTGTGCTGTGAAGGGAAGGGTTGGAGACCAGGGAACGTGTGATTATTCAAGATAAAAATAATGGGAAATACTCCAAGAGGAATGTACTAAAAAAGGCCCCCCAGTCTATTAACCACCGAGACTGGGGGGTGTACTGAAGCTACTCATTTTAAACCTTATTTGCCACTCTAGGGGATTTTGCTCACTTTCCTGATTTAATCCACTTACTTTTATAGGCAGACAGGCAGATGGACAGGGACTGACCCCTCTCTCACTCCTCACCCTGTTATCTGCTGACTTCTCTCTGTCTGACACCATCATTTTGTGGCCTCTGCCTGCATTTTTTTAAGGTGTTCAAAGTTGTTTTTTGAGAGATAAATCCTCCTGCAGTTTAACTGAAAAATCTGAAATAGTCCTGGCTGGAGGAGGGATTAAACAGCAAACCCTTATTTATTTTCTACTCAATCCTTAAATCAGACTTTTCCTGCTGTTCCTATGAGGTGTTGCCCATCCTGCCCCTGCAGAAGGACACTTCTGGCATCAGCCTGCCCTGGGAATTGAGAAGAATCCCCTGACTGAGCAGAGGATGCTCTGGGGGATGGCTGGGGACCACAGGGGACACAGGAAGCAAAACAGCCCCATCTGCCCACAAAATTCCCCATCATTATGCATTTCATCTCCTTGTCCTAAAAACACTCACATACCTGGATGGAAACATCCTTGTGCATATTTACTTTGTTAATATGCTTGTTTTTATCAAAATGCACTAACTCTGAACATTAAGTTGTGTTTACTACCCCTCTGGGGATGTTTTGGAAACTGCCTAGCAGTAGTCTGGCCTCTAGCTATAATCAAAATGGGAATCCCCAGAAAAGTCTATGAAAGATGGTATCTGGGGTCTGAACCAGCAGGTAATGGAGCCTTCAGAGCTAATAACTTCATGCCCTTTTGTTGACTGGCAGCTTCAAAATTGAATGTCTCTGGTTGTTGCTCTTGGGAGCAGAGCTTCCTGTGGCTGTTCCTCGGCAAACAGTGATTAAACTGCAGCTATATGCTGCCAGAAAAAAAAAAAAAAGGAAAAAAGTAGCTTTGTAAACAAGCTCTCAGGACAAGCCCTCCAGTTTGCCCTGATCACCTTGTACCTTCTAAAAGTGAACATAATCCCCCATCTTCAAAATTCTGACATTTACTTAAAAATTGCCAGACTAAATTTTTTTAAACTTTAATTTATTGTTATTACAATCAGTGTTAGGAAACTAATTTGTCTTTTTCATTTTGCCATTGTTCAGGTTCCTATTTTTTCAGCTTGACTCTGAGCTGCATGGGCAGAGGAGAGCAAGACAGGGACCTTAAGCCCTGGCTGCACAGGACAAAGATGTGGGGATCACTCCTTGTCCAGGAAAACCTCTCTGCTGGCTCAGTCCTGCTCTCTTGGCTGCTCAGGCACTCCATATCCAAATGGGAGCTGCCTTGGACAGACCTAAGAAGGTGCTAAGGAACAGCAGGGCTATGTAGTTATCCTTCCTGGCACATGGAATTACAGCCTGGACACAGCCAATTCTCCACTCCCAGCTGCTGCATTCCTGTATTTGCCTGCTGAGCAAATTTATGACAGAACATTTGAATATTAGAAACTCCTAAATGTCATAAATGAGCAATCTTTTTTTTTTTCCTATCCTTTTACTGTTTTGTCCCTCTTTTCTCCATTTTCACTTATTGTTACTGAGATCAGACATGACTGCAGTGGGTGCAACAAATGAGCCACCTACAACTGCCCCTTTGCTGTGCCAGAGCTCTGGAGCAGACACTGGCTGTGAGACTGAAGCAGATGCTGATAACAAAAACCACTGAGATTAAACCCAGAAAAATCCATCATTTTCCTTATGCCCTTCAAATAAAACTCCCCTCCTGTTGAACAGGGACTTATTATTGCAGCATCTTGAGAGAAGGGATGTTGCCATATAGCTAATGTGATGATTTCAGGTACAGTTGCTGCTGCCTGATTAAACATCTCTGGGATCAAGCAGACTGCTTGGATTGAACGGGCCATTATTCTATCCTGCTAACAGCAGACTCACAGAAGCACGTTATAATTAAAATCAGGATAAATGTCATCACTAAATTTTGATGAAAAGAACTTCTGGCTTTGTGCACATCCAGGCATGTTGGGTGAAATGCAGAGGCCAGATTCTGCAGCTTCCTCCAATTCCTTTCCCTTCAGCACAAGGGAGCACATTGTAATAGTGCATTAGGGAATTTAGGGTATAAAATATAAGATAATTCAGAACTTGAAGGACTAGACTAGATCTGTTCCTATTGCCCAAGGCAATGATAACACCTGCCATGCCCCAGGTTCAAAGAAGCTGGCACAGGAGGTGGGTGGTGAGACCCTGAGTCCAAGCGCTACTGTGAGTTTGGGGATGCACTTGAGCGCTGTGGACAGCCTTGGTCTTTGTGCTGAAGTGGAATATTTAGAGGAGTTACAGAGAAGACTGAAGTAGTGGAGGAGATGGGAGAGCTGCCTTAGGAAGAGACAATAAAAAAGCTGGTATTCTTAGCAGGGAGAGGAGAAGGCTTGAGAAGGATGTAATCCTGGTTTTAGGTAAGGTGACTTGTTAACTGCACCCCACAGCATCCTCACTGAAACTTGCAGCACTCCAATTTAAACCAGGTAGAAGGTGGCAAGGACTTGCACAGAGGCAGAACATGTCCTAAACATGCTGCCTGGAGATTGTGGACTCTGACAGTGTCAGCAGGGCTGGTGCAAGAGCAGGTGTTATTGAGGCTGTCCTTCAATGCATAGCACGGGGCAGAAGCAGCATGGAACACAGCACCACCCCACTGCTCTGAGCTCAGCAAACTCTCCTTGTTTCCCAGGGTAAGATATTCAAGTAAAGGCTGTAAAATTCCTGAGGCTGCTTTGCATGTGGGATGTTTGTCATGATCAGCGTGGGGTGTCACTTAAAACCTGATTCATCCAGATCCCCCTGGAATGACATGTTTAATATGAATTATCTTTTTTCCTCCAGCAATTTTCTGACTGCTCCTCTCTATAGATCTGTGAGATACAGAAAATGCTATATAGCTCCTTTCATGCAGCCAGTGTGGAAATTAAACATCTTACCTCCTTAAGGGACAGATTTTCCCCCAAGCAGGAGCCCAGGTAGCAGAGCTGGCAGGCTGATTTGTCCCTTCTTGTTGCAGAAACACAGCCTTGGTCACAGTCCCTTGGGGACACATGCTGTTTGTGCCCCACAGCCCAGGTGCACCAGTGCAGCTGGCTTCCACCTCTCTTTCCTTCCAGGAAAAGACAGGAAAGAGATAAAATCCTGCCAAGGAGGCTCCAGTGCAGTCCTTGCATCATGAGATGCCTGAATATTTTTGTAGATGTGAAGCCCCAAATTTGTATAGATGAGGCATAAGCAAAGGGATCCCATCCACACCTCCCAGCCCCACACAGCATAGGTAATTTCTCAGACCTTTTCCTCTTGGAAGAGTTTTCCATAATTTCTCTGGGTTTTTTCCCTCCAACCCCACCCTGGCTCAGCACCACCTCATTAGTCCCACTGAGGTTTCCCTCTCTGAGGTGTTGTGGTTTAACCCCAGCCAGCATCAAGGCCCTGACAGCCATTCCCTCATTCCCCCACCAGCAGGATCAAGGGGAGAATCAGAAGGGTAAAAGCCAGGAAACCCATGGGTGGAGATAAAGACAGTTCAACAAGGAAAGCAAAAAGTGCTCAAACAAGCAAAGCAAAACAAGGACTTAATTCACTGCTGCCCATGGGCTGTCAGGTGTTCAGCCATCCCAGAAGAGCAGGGCCTCATTACACATAACTGTGACTGCGAAAGACAAAAACCATCACTCCAAATATCCTCCTCTTCCTCCTTCTTCTCACAATTTTATATATTGAACATGATGTCATATGGTCTGGAATATCCCTTTGGTCAGTTTGTGTCAGCTGTCTCGACTGTGTCTCCTCCCATCCCCATCCTCCACTTCATCGTGGCAGTACAAAAAGCCGAAAAGGCCTTGGCTCTGTGTAAGTCCTGCTCAGCAATAACAAAAACATCTCTGTATTTTGAGCCCTGCATCCAATGCAAATCCAAAACACAGCCCCAGACCAGCCACTGTGAAGAGAGTTAACTCTACCCCAGCCCAGCAGGATTTGCTGCCCCAAGCCCTGAGCATCAGGGGAGCTCTGTGCCCCAAAGGCCCAGCAGAGAAGGCAGCCCTGTGGCTGGGGACTCTCTGGCCCAGTTGCAGCCTGCAGTAGCCATGCACAGACACATCCCTGAGCAGGACCAAGGCTGTGGGCTGAGCAATGCCTGGCTCTGGGTCTGGAGCAGGGCCATCAGCCACTCCACAAAGCTCAGCCTCATGGGCAGCTCAGGGCCAGCAGCCACATGTGACAGGAGTGTGTGATGAGTGCCTGTGGGTCTCTGCATGTGTCCACTCCTTGTCCTTGCCTATGCAGGTACATGTGCTTGCAAGCACACGTGTGAGCCTGCGTGTCCAGACTCCTAACCCCATTTCTCTGGGAAGAAGCCACTCAAGGGCTCTTTCCAAGTAACAACCCCAATAAAGAAACCTGCGCAAATGGTGCGTAAAGCTTTTATGAATCAAGCCCTTAATCAGGACGTCGGGTTTCCGAGCACATCCTCCAGGCCTTACAGCCCTTTAATGCATTCATCATATTAAGAGTTAATTTACAACACGCGGTTTGAGGCGAGCTCTCGGCCCTTCGCCGAGGATCTGCCTGAAGTGTCAGCCATGCATTAACAACCCAAATGTATTCCACTCTCAGGAAAAAAAATTACCCTGGATATTTTTGCCCTTCAAGGGAGACTCTGGGCCGTGGAACAACATGGCAATGGTGTGACAGGACCACCACCGCGTTCATGAATTTTAGATGCCTGTGAGAAATTATCTATTTTTCTGGACCCTTGCTGGGCTCAATCAGTTCCTCCGTGGTTGGTGACAATTAAAGAACCAATATGATGCAAGGAGGATATTTTAGACACTGCTTGACACCAAGGCTCCCATCTCACTGGCTTTGGCCTCTTCTCTACCTCCCAAGACATGTCCCTTCTCTCTCTTTCCCAAAAAGGATCAGCATGTTTAATGTGCTCCCAGGAAAGCTCCAGGAAGTGGGCTTTCATCTCCGAAGGTTGTGTATCTCTATGCAGAAATTACAATTTTGTTAGAAGAAGAGGAATTCATTGCCTAATGCCCTCTGCCCATGCAGGATGCTGGCAACTCTTGGGGCTGGACTGTGGAGCACTGTGGTCCATAGAGTGTGGATATCAGAAAAGCACCTCTTCCCCTCCTTCTCTCTTTTCTTCTTCTCTCTGTTTTTAAAGCAGATGACAAATTTCAGACTATTTTTCTCATTTGAGACAGTGCTATTCTGGAACCAAACCACAAATCTGCCGGTGAAATAACAAGGCCATGCAAAGGCTTTGTTAAGCAGCATGTTTCCTGGGGAGATCTTGCAGAGCTTTGCAAAGCTCTCCTGAAAAAAAGAAGCTCACAGTAGTAACAGTGTACTGTTGCCCCCATGCTCTCCTTTGTCTCCTTTCTCATAGAAACTGGTCAAAAACTGAGACACAGGGGGCATGAAGGGAGACTACAAAACCACACTGCTGGCACTGGGACACTGTCCCCCCTCCTCAAACCCACTGTCCCCCTTTGCTGCACCAGCATTGCTGTGAGGCACAGCTCCCTGTCACATCCTAGCTGCAGGTGTGGGTTCCACTGTGTTCAGTAAAGTTATACCCAGAGAAGGGAGATGATAATCAGCTGTGCCCCTAATAGAGATGGCCAGAAAAGCTTTACAGTTTTGGATGAAAAAAAAGGCTATTTGGATTTAAATGAAAATCTTTTTCAAAACATATCAATTTCAGCACAATATTGTCTAGGGAAAAGAGGCTCAAATTATCCTGTATTCATATGCTGGCATTGGATGATTTTCATTTTTCATCTATTTTGATTCAAAAACAAATCCACAGTTTATAATGTGTATACCTCTCTTACAGCGTTAAAGGTCAAACCAAAAAGCAGCTTGAATTCACTAAAACTAGACATCGCAATTAAAACAGTTTTTACAAGCTGAGAATGTTGGGAGAGTTTAAAACTTCATGGTTTTCTACTTCAGAACTGGGGGGAAAAAAAAAGGATTTGTGGAATTTTAATGCAAAAAATACAGGGTTCCCACACTGCTCTTCTAGTGATGGACTGGCATGATGGAAGAAGGGAACCAAAGTTCACATCCCTCACCTGTTTGGAGTTTGGAGATTTGGATGCCTCTTACTAAAGATAAAAAAGCTTTATTTTTCTGTCATGGGATCCTTTCATTTTGTCCTATTCAAATCGTTTCACTTTTTTACAAGGTAAATAGAAGAGACTTGTTAGGCTGTGCCTGCACCCTGCTTAGAGCAGCATCCCTCCGATCAGGGTGTATTCCTCTTGCTTGGTCTGACTAACTTTAAACAGCCAGAAGATGCCATTGCTTTCGTTAGGTGAAATTTGCCCAATCCTCCAGTTAAAAACCTCCTCATTTCTTGGTATGTCTCCAGCCCCTGCTCATTTCTCCTGTCGTGTTTCCCTCAGTGTTCCTTGTTCGGCAGAAAGACTCTGCCTGTGAGCACCTTCCCAACATTTCAAAGCTTGGCCACAGCTGAGGTTGTTTCTCTTCTCTGTTGCACAAGGATCTCAGTCAGGGTAATGCCACTACCCAGCTTTCCCTGTGTTTATAATGGATGAGGAAGGTTGGGTGGTGTTATTGAGAAAGCTTCAATTTTCCCGCCCAGGCAAATACTCCATTGATTTTTCCAACAGAGTAGAGACAAGTTCTCTGCTGCACAACAGGCAGACAAATAATCCTCATGCCATTTATCTCAAATCTCTTGATCCAGTCTTTGAATCCGGGAGCTTATATCATGTAAATATGTATGAAAGCCTATTAGCTCCTTTGATCATATTAACCTGCTGTTGTTCACAATTAGTTTGAAGTCTTTGTCTGAAAAGCTCCACATTAGTGTAAGAAGAGATGCAGGGGAGGAATTCAGCCTGTCAGAAGAAAATGACTTTTGGGAAGGTGAAAATTTTGTACAGTTATGTGATTCAAACATAATGCATGCTAGTCTAACATGGAAACCAAATCCAACTGTAGCAGAAAGAGCTCCAGGATGCCACTGAGCCCTCTGCAAGCCTTGTCTAGGGGCAGGCAGTCTCTAGCTGTGGGTGGACACAGCATGTAATGGGGTGACAAGCGGTGACAGTGTGGAAAAAAGGACAAGGTCAAGGTCTGGACATTAAAGAATTTATGATCCAAATGAACAAATATTCTGGGGAAAAAACCATGATGCTGTTCCCATTTTAGGGTCTTATCGGGACTAGTCCAGATGAAATGCTGAGTTTTCCGCCCAGTATCTTGTCTTATTCATGGGATGATCCCTCCCTCTCTGGAGGGACTTGATTTTGTGTTCTTTGATAATGTGTTGATCAGGTATTGGGAGAGAGGATTTTGTATAGTGTGATTTCACCTTGGCTGTTAATTATAACGATTTCATTGCCTGGAATACCCTTGTCTGGAAGGGATGACCATTCTGTTTCCTCCAAACACTGCCTGACATCATTCTTGGAGTAAGATACTGGAGAAACTCACTATCCTTGTGAGATCTGAACTTGAACCCATCTCTTCTGTCCCATTCACCTGTCCTTTTTTTTTAGCCCCTCAAATCAGGTGAACGGATCAAGGACAGCATTGTTTTGCCTATGGAAGGCATGGAAATTAGTGCTTCTAATCTTGGATTTCTGCCTTCATCTGCCACTGTTTGAGGTGGCTGAAGCTGCAGCCTCCCAGAGGAAATGTACAAAGCAGCTACTTCTCCACTTGTGCAATACCAGCAGTGTCTCTTGTCTGCAAAGACAATGTAAGTGGTAAAACACTCCATCTGAGCCAGGCACAGCCAGGTTTCCAGTTTAATTAAATGTGAGGATCTGTTGTAGGGGGAAGGGAAGAGATCTAACCCTGTTCAATGAGGGTATTCCAGAGGGAGCTGGTTAAAATAATCCACGAGGCTAATTAGCCATGTTATTTTCTTGTTATTTCTGTGTACCCTGCCTGGTATCAAATGTTTGTAGTGGCTATACTCCAATCATCAGCAAAAGGAAACAAAGAGCATCCTTTAAACATGATGCTGGGAGGAAGTTCACGCTACCACATCTTAATCTGTGCAAGACTAGGGAAGATCAGCATCTCTACACAGCTCCTTGGTCTGTCAGTGCTAACAAAATACAGTGGTTCTCCCTGTTTCATGTGTCTGGCAGTGCTCACATGCTCTGATATTCCTGGATAAAGCCTACCCCACACTGCTAAAAAAATCTGCTAAGCTCCTTGCTCTGCAACTCACCCTGCTGCCATCCCTGGAGCTGACAGCCAGTCCACACAATTAGACTTAAGTGCTTTGTTTTTCAAGAGGGAGATGGAGGCAGATGAGAGCTACACATGCCTCATGTTTTGTATTTGCACACGTCCTGGTTTAGCCCTTGCAGAGGTTTAAGTAGAGCAGCAAAGAGGCTCTCATGGCCACCCTGAAGGACCCTGTGGGCAAAGGCCCTTGTGTCCTGGCTTTGCCTCACTGAACCATCGATGAATTGTGTGTGGCAGAAGTGCACCAAGGTGGTAAGGCAAATCCACTTGTAAACCTGAAAAGAGTTTGGGAAACCTTCACCTGAACATGGTAACCTGGTTTGTATCAGACAACAAAATGTTGGCTTAAAAACCCCAGCCAAATATTTTGTACACAAAGCAAAACCTTCAGCAGTGGGAGGAACTGTGCACACAGGACATCAGTTACTTGGTACGTGGCACTTTCAGAGGATGTGGGACCTCATCATTGGCAGAAAAGGTGCACATTACAAATTAAACCCGGTTTCAGACCTGTTCTTGCCCTTCTAGCCACAAACACAGGATCACACCAGGCAGCAAGCAGCAGCAGGGCGAGAGGGGATTGCTCCTGTTCCTGCAGGCAGAGGAGATGGCTCCCAGTTGCACACACATCCAGCAAAAGCAAAGTGCCCCCTCGGATGGTCTGTGGAAAAGTCATATTCCTTGGACAATTTGATAGGGCGTGATAGTGGAATAATGACAACATCTGAGCATTGCCATGCTTCTCTCCTAACTGAGCCAAGTGACACATGCTTTCTTGGCACTGTGAGGGACTGATTGCTAAATGACACAGCAGCCAGGTATTTCCAGACTTGTGATAATTTGGGGAATTGTAAAGAAATAAATTGTTTACCAGCTGGATAGAGAAAGGAGAGGAATCAGGACTGCAAACACTTGAGGTATCACTTCTCTGCTCCCCTGCTAGTAATGATACTCTGTGAAATGATAATTCAGGAGCAGCCCTTTACCTGGCAGAGATGATTTTCCAATTAGCCAAACTTCCAGGTCACCTCGTGTGAGCTCTGTGGAGAACTCACTGATGTGTTATGCAGATCTGCTTGTCATTCTACTGTTTCAATTCACCTTGCTTTCTGCTCTTCAAAAACTAGGAGAGTCAGGAATGGGTTCATACCTGGATATGTTCTATATCCAGGAAAATGCCAGAGATCTGCTTTACAACCATTGTGGCAATGAGGAAGAAATGAAGGCAAAGGGAGCTCTGCTCCTCTCTCTGGGGTTTGTCCTGTGCATTGGACTCCTGCAAATGATACTGGATCAATGCCAGCCTCAGGGACCTCTGTATCAAAAGGGTTGGGCTCAGGGAGAGGATCTGCTGGTCCCCAAGCACCCACTGAACTCAATCAGCTCCTGCAGAACTCCAGAGAAACCTAGCTGTCCAGGTGAAAATGAAAGATACCCCTGCCCCACAGCAGCAGTTCCTTGCTGATGGATGCAAATTGCCAGAGCCTCATGGGTGGGTCTCGCTTTGAGCACACCTGGGCTGTGGGTACCAGCTTATTTAATGCATTTTCTTCTCTGAGTCTGCATCTCAGAGGTTTTCATGTGGCTTTTCCAATACAGCCTGCAGGACTTTCTGTGTCTGCCAAAGTACCCTGGCTGAGGGGATTGAGGTCTCCATATAGGCTGTTCTGAATTATAGTTGAAATTGCAGCAGCACTGGGACTTTTCAGGTTTGCAGGCATTCAACAGCCTGAACACTGATAGGAAACCTTCCTGAAAATACATGGTCCATTCAATCAGGAGTGCTCACTGGATATCTGGGTGGAGCTTTCTGAACTGTGTAGTCCACAATGTCAAAAAAAAAATGGTCAGATTAATACTTCTAAACTTAAGATTTTACTAAAATCCACTGCTTTTCTGTTTTTTGGCTTTCCCTGACCAAAGACCAACACGCAACCAGACTTTCTACTCACTACCTTTAATCTTCCTGGGACTCAGAGAAATGGAATCCCAGGGGCCGACTTTCACCCTTTCCTTTACTAAGGACTCAAGCCACCCTTTCCTTGGGATCTGTGAGGATGCTCCCTCTGGTGACCTGCCTGGGCAGAATGGGAAAAGGAATTACCATAAGGAGGCAAATGTGACCCAATGAAAAATACTGCTAACCTTTATCTTTCCAACGAAGCAGCCATTTCTTGTGCCTGGTGACAGGTGGCCCCAGCCTGTGTGATGGGCTCAGGGGTCTGGAGAGGGGATATTCCTTAGATGTGTGATCACAGAGTCAGGACACCACTCATGTGCCCAGTTTGCAGTCTGCTTTCATCACTGCTGAGTGCTGACAGAGTGGCAGCAGCACTGAGGCTCCCTAATACAGGCAGGGAAATATTCCCTGTGCCCTGGATTCCAACAAATGCCTGGGGATTCCTGTCCTCAGTCATCAGCACTTGACATGGTCATGCAGAGTGGCCTCTCAGCATGAGGCATACACCTGTAGCTGAAGCCTTTTGAAGCAAGGTGAGGTTCTCATTAATTTCTGAGTCTGGCCACAACTCTGTTGCTCCTCTGAGACTGTTTCTTCTGCTTCTGAGGAGCTGGCAGGAGCCCACCCACTCCCAGCTGGCAGGGAGAGTTTTGAATAAGCACCCTGAAGCTGTGTGCAGTGCTCAGGGCCCAGCCTTACAGACCAAGACTGTGCTTACACCACTAACAGGCAGCCAGGTAAGGAGAATCTGGAGAATATCCTGGATATCTGATCCTGGCTAGATCTGTGCCAAGAACAAGCTCACAGCCCACGGTAGCACCTCTGTCCCAGGCAGCCTTTTCTAAATGGATACTGGGAAGCGAATGAAGATGGCAGAGCATGGTTGGAAGCATGGAGAGATCTCAGCTATAAGATCAGAGCTGTCTTGGTAATTCCTTTAGATATGGAAATTGTAACTTTTCTATTTGTCCCTTGGTTTTGGTTCAAGCTCTGCAGGTCACTGATGAAGAGACAGTGAATTATAGACACACTGAGAGCAACAGACACACAGACCTCAGAGAGTAAATGGTGTCTCTGATGGACTGTTTGCTGCGGTGGTGTTTAATCACATTTCTCTCACCGTCAGAGCCAACAGGGAACCTGTTGTGAAGAACATCACCACACATATACTGTAAATCCCATTTGCTCCAGCAATGGGAGTTGCAAGGATGAGTGTGTGCTATGGGAGGCCAGAGTTTGAGAAAGGTACTGGGAGCCAGGCTGCAGGCTGTTGGTGTGCTAAAAGTCCCAGTACTGAAACTTTTGCCTGAGTTTCTTGGGCATAATGACACATTTTCCAGTCATGATCTCTTTTTTCCATGGGCTCCCAGACTTTTGAGCCATGCCAGATATGTCAAATGCTCTCAGATTTGCACACTGAAGTTTCTCAGAGATGAATTACCACATGTAATTGCTGTGATGGATAACACAGCAATGTGTTGAACGGGGCCCTGGAGTCATTCAGGACCTACATTTGCCCCTTTTGTTCAGATGGAAAATTAAATGATTCTTAAAATAATAAATGTGCACCCTGGAGAGAAATACTCAGCTGCTCCCTCAAGAGGTGCTGTGCTGTTGTGTTGAGCAAGGCATAACGAAGGTAATTGAAAAGTTATTACTTTGGGGGCAAATTTGTCTTAGCTTGTACTGCCTTGCAAATAGATTTAGTTGTGAAGCAACCCATGTACTGCAATGGGAGAACAGCTGTGCTTCAGGAAACCAGGCCACCAGATCTGGGGCCAGATTCTGCACCTCCCTCTTTGTGTGGTTTTTCTTCCTCTTGCTAGAACCAGACTTTCCAGGTATTCCATGTAATTTTGTCTTCTCTGTGGTGTAGTCAAATGGTGGCTGTGAAGCATCTCTGTCTTTGCAGATATTAAAAACTCACCATGACAAAACTAGAGCAACACAATCTAACTTTAAAGCTGGACCCTTTGTGCAGGGGGGAGGACCAGAGGTCCTGTCCTGCTTCAGAAGTGCTGCTGCTTTGGTGCTGGTTTGAAAAGAAGAATTAAACCTTGCTAGTTCTGCAGAGGCAAGAAAGCTGTGGGAGATGCACTCTGCCTCACCAGAGAGTTGTGTCCCAGACTAAAGTACAGCTGACAAATACTTTCTTGGTTGTGCTAAATGTCTTGAAGGGGTTTTTGTGTCTCTTAGATGAGGCAATGACAGAGAATTGGCTTGCTGCAACTCAGAGAGGGGTGGGACAATGCACCTTCACCTACGAGAAGATGCATTGATTCCTTGAGATGTTTGCAGTGATGGTGCAGGAGTGGTTGCTTGAGGACCCAGGGTGCAACTGGTCATACCTGTCCTGCACACCCTGAAGAGAGAAAAGCTGGAGAAAAACAGAAGGGAAAACTTGCTCCTTAGTGTCAGCCTGGGACTTGGCCTGGCTACAGGGAATTGGAAACAAACATTTTAAATTACAGGTTTTTGCTTTTTTTATTTGTTTGGTTTTTCCAGCTTCTTTTAAAAATTAATTCAAGTGAAATTACAGTTTTCACATGTCGATTTCCTGTTTTTAAAAAAGCTCTCAAATAATTAGACTACTCAAAGTAAACGGTTTGTTATGGTTTATTACCTGATGTGTGCTATGACTCCATTAAAGCCCTGTTGCACTTCTGCCATTTTTCTGTATTTCAAAATGCTTTAAAGATGGGACTCAAATCATCAACATTAATTGCCAACCAAACAAAAATGAACCTTTTAAAAGGGAAATAATTTTATAGCTCTAATTTGATTAAGTAGCAAAGCATGTTGTTTCCATTTTAAGTGGACAGTATAAACACAAGTAAAGTTAATATTTATTGATCTTAATGTGCATGCCAGGTAATTGCAGTGCCCACCACAGCAGTGAGGGCTGCCTGACTCTTGCTCTCTCGCTGTATGTTTGCACACCCTTCGGGTAAACAGGAAGGAGAGGAAAGTTTAGTGGTAATGAGATGAAATTCTCTTTCCAAAGAGTTCCTGATTTTAATCGTGTGCTCAGGACTAGGTATGCAGGTAGGTAATTGTGTTTGGTGACCATGGCCAGAATCCAGGAGTGGGTGAGCAGCTCTGGGAGAATCTGTCACTTACACACGCAGAGGTACAAGTGTCATCCACACACACAGTCACACGTCTGCTCTCCTGCATGGTAGTCACTTCCCACACAAAAATCTTTCCATACTTGCAAAATTGTTGTTTTTTAATTCTTGTCCCTTTTCTTGCAGTCTTGAAGGAAATCCACCTGAGGCGTGAAGCATCCTAACATTGTGAGCAGGACCAGCACTGCACTGTCACCAACACGACTTGTGGGACACTGCTGGAAGCTGAGTCTTGAGTTCAGGGGCTTTTGGGTCAGTTTCTGGCTCGCTGTGACTCTCCCTGTGCAGAGGATGACACAGGGCCAGACGAACGCAGGGTCAGGGCAGAGTTGCACTCGCTGGCTGGCAGCAGCAGGGGTTGCAGACCAGCAGAGCTTTAGCAGGCACTGGAGAATTGCCTCTCCTTGGCTGCGAGTTTGAATCCATCTCAGGACAGCCATGTCTGAAAGGATTTTCCTCCAACAGTTTTACTTGCCACGTGTCTGTAATTCTGCTCACTTCCCCCACTGCAGTCAGCTCCTCAGCATCTGGTCTGGCAGCCACAGGGCTTTCAGTGGGAAAGGTGCATTAACAGGGGAGGTGGAGATCCACGTGAGGGAGAAAGGCCATGACCGGTGCCCAGGCAGATCAGACCCATCGTGTTCCTAAGCCAGAACCATGCCAGGGGCAGAGAGCTTTCCTGTCTCTGACTTGCCTGTGCCTGAGTCGAGCCCACTGTAACCACGTGGGCTTCACATGGCAAGCTGAGGGTTGCCTTCATCACACCATGGCTGTTTGGATCCCAAGCCTGGCTGGGACCTGCGAAGCCAAGGCAAGTTTGGCCCCACAGCCCTGCAGGTGGGGCCAGTTGGTATGAAACCTGTGGCCTTTGGATCAGTACTGACTCAGCTTAGCACAAGCTATTTCCAAGACCATTTGTGCTGGGCAGGAGCAGATGTAGAAATTTTCTAACCTCCTCTCAAATGACTTGGTTGAGAAGAAAAGAGCCCGAGAGCATCACAGGTCTAACATTTGATTTCCCCATCAAGCCTGCTCAGCATCTTGCAGGATTTGCCCTCCTGCATCCTGCCTTTTAATTGCTGACTGATTGTAATATAGGATTTTATTTTCCCGATAATGGCTCTTGGGGCCCCCAGATGTTCTCCTCAAGTGTGGTTGCGTCAGCACTAGAGATTGAATGACTGATACCAGCAATTTTTACAGCTTGAAAGAAGAGAAATATGTGAAGGGGATTTAATTTAGCTCCAATATTGTGTCTTCATCTTCAAGACTCCACAAGAAAATGACACCAAAAGGTTATTTTACAATGAGAGGAGGGAGAATTAGCCCGAGAGAGGGAGAGATCACCAGGCTGGCTTTCTAATATCAGTTCATTACAGAGAACACATTTGTGCAGCCACTTCACTGCTGCTGTTAATTTAAACCTGGATGATTAAAAGCTGTAATTGCACCATTTTAAATAAATGTCCACTATCTGGATTATTATATTTTTAATTAGTGTGTCTCTGTCAAATGTTTTTATCCCTCTGATTGATTTGTTTATATCGTATTTATTTATAATTCCTTGATCTCCCTGACCCTGCTACCTCCTGAGAACACAGTTTGATTGTGATTCCAGCAAATGGAAGAGGACTGAACCAGGAAAGAGCAAAAGGTACCAGGTCAGCTTTCCCTTATGAGATCTTTGTAGCTCTCCTTCTTTGTCTCATGACCCAGGTGCTCTTCTGCTCTTTTTTCTTCCCCTGGGCTGTGGGGGAAGATGAACAGCCTGGAGGACTGTCTGGCTGGGAGGCAGGAGAGGGCAAAATTGAATTGTTATCCAGCAAAGCTCAGCCTGTGGAGCTGGCAAGAGCATCATCCTGTGTGTTAGGATCCATTCCTTAACCATTGCTTCACAGGCAGGACCCTGCTCCTCTGGTGTAAGCTCCAGAATAAGCACTTAGACCCGTGATACCCCATTGCATGTTGTTATCTGCCAGGGGCAAGGAGCTGTAAGCAAGAATGACTTGTAGAGATCGTGATCTGGATGCTCAGGGCACTCCTGAGAGCTGCTCTGGGGCTGTGCTCTCGGGCACCTGAGGGAACAGCTGAGAATATTCCAGAGGCTGCTTGCTCCTGTAGGAATCCAGGGCATCTCTGCTGATGCATTTATCTCCTATCACATGCAGGATCTGCAGGACAAGGACTGTCACTTGCTCTGACTTTGTTCTGCACCCACTACAGGAGGCTTCTGATGGCTGGCAAGGGCTCTGAGGCACTCTGATAGCATGAATGCATAGTTTGCCTGCCAGGCAAATACTGCAAAGCTTCCAAACACTTGACTTTCCCCTGTTTCCTACAGTCTCTGGAACCCTTAAGGGATGGATCAGGCCTTCAGCATAATAGAAAAGGAGTCTGCATGTGTCCCCTGGCTACAGCATAGTGTGTGGCCTCACCATATCAGCTCTGTCACCTTCTCAATGGCTTTTCCTCTAGCAGTGAGCCAGATGCAGCACTGCAGCTGCTGTGTGGGGCAGGAGGAAGCCTGGTGAGGTCCCATGGCCAGGGAGGCTTTTGCAAAGGGGACATTCTTACTGGGCAAATTTTGGTGTGGACTGAGTGACAAGGCAGTGGATGGACAGACTTATCAGGTAACTATACTGGAATGGTGTTTGGGCACCTGTAGAGAGCATTTCCAAGAATGAATGCTCATGGGGCACTTGCTACTAGGAAAAAGGGAGCACAGCACTGAGGGAAGCCTCCTGGAACAGCACATCCAGTTGCCTGACCTCAGAGTTCAACTCGGATATGAATTTGCTCTTAGAGGGCCACATACAGGGCAGCCAATTATGTTGCATGTAAGTGACACAGCTCCACTCCAGGTATGTCCTTTAGCACAAAGACAGAGAGTGTCACAAGGACAGAGCAGGAAGGAATGGAAGAACAGAACCTCTGCAGGTATCAGCCATGTCCTCATTGTGAATCCTCCAGCTACACAGCCAGAAAATAGGACAAAACCACAAATGAGCACCAAAGCATGATTTAATGAGTACTTTAGCAGCCACTGGGCAGGTACAGCACTGGATGAATGGGGTAGGTGAGAGGGTGGCCATGATTTTGTAGCAGCATTAGAGAGAATTATAGTCTGCAGCAAACCAGTCATTTTGGTCATTCAGAAAAGGTAATTACACTTTGAGATCTCTGGTAATTTTCTTGTTGGCTGGTAATCAGCTTGTGTGCTCCTTTCTTCTTATTTTAATTAAAAATATTGGTTTGCCATGTTCACCAGGCACCTAGCTTGCTCTGCCTGAGCACAAATGCTTAATAGCATTTTGTAATTGACTGAATTGTCTATTAGTAAAAAAGCCTTGTAATTTAGTGAGCATCATTGAAATGCCTACTGTTATACCTGACACAAAGCAAAGGACTCCCACCTTAGGAACTTAGAGACAAGAGGGGTGTTAAAGACAAATTAAGGCGATTTTACATGAGAATAGCAGTGTACTCAGAAAAGTGGAGTTGATGGATGGGCCAGGGTGAGGCATTGGCATTCTGCAGTCGTCCATAGCAGCTCTGCTCTCTCCAACTCTTTCAGTCTGACAAGTGGAAGTGGGTTTGAAAGTCTATATATTGATTTTACCTAAGCGAAACCTGCAACTTTTACAAATCACTTTCTCCTATGAATTTCCTCTTGCAACCTTTGTCTTTGCCAGGCTCCCTGGGCAACTGGTGGTCAATGTTCAGGAAGGCAGAGATGCTTTTTGGACACCCTGATCTCTCTCTCATCTGGGAACCAGGGCACGGTTGGTCTGATACTTTGCTGACTATGAATGTTAGAATGCTGGAAAATCCCATGGCAGAACTCCTGTGAAGGCTGTCCAGGAAAGGACAGTGCACAGCTGGTTCTCTGCCCTGGCCAGATTTGTGTGCTCTGTGCTCAGCTTTTAAGGTGCTACCCACCTTACTTTTTTTAAAGGGCAAAAAGAGATAACCCACATGGTTATTCATGCTGGAGTTTATTCTTTATTGGTCTGTGGTTCTCACCATGTGCCCGCTGATGTGTGTGTGGAGGAGACCTGGATAATTCTGAGGTCCCAGTGCTTCTTCTGCTGGTGGTTCTTCCTCCCAGGGATATCACCCCAGGGAGAAACCTGATATTGGCATCCTTTGAGGGGACCTCAAAGGATGCCAATATCATGACTGGTAGGGAATCTGCTGTGGGCTGTTCAGCTTGCAAGGTTATGTTGCTTCTGCAGGGTAATGGCTGTTGCTGCAGTCTTCCAGGTGGCAGGATGGCATCAACTCCTTCCCCTTCATGGACCCTCCTGTGATCTCCATGGATCAAAGAGGAGATGTCTCCACCTCAGAGTACTCCCCAGGGGAGGAGGAGGAAGAAGCTTTTCAGGTGTCCTGCTCTGCTGGATGATGCCTAGGCTTGGCTTCACACAGCTCTGCAAGAAGAGGGAGAGGTTTTCTATGAGAAACTCCAACTTCTCCCAGGCCACTTTTTCTCACATTCATATATATAACTCCTCTAGACCTTCAAACTCTATTTGGAGAAAATTTTCTAGAAAATTATTTCTAAGATACCACCTGCTTAGTGCTTTGCAGTCCTGTGAGGTACCCTGGGCACCTCCTCTCCTGCTCCTACAGTTGTTTCACTTGCCCTGTGCTTGGCAGTAGGACTGTCTGTGTTTTGGAGGGAAGCTTCTACCTCAGAGCCAGTTGCATCCTGAGTCAGGGTGAGGTGGTCCAGCATCCTCACTTTTTTCAGCTTGCACAAGTTATGCAACAGTTTTCAGGGTCTGCAGTGGGAGTTTGTTCATGTGCTGCCTCAGTGTTTCCTTTGGAAAATCTTCATGAGCGTGTGGGCATCCAGCAGGATTGCATCCCAGTTGCTGCTGCTGATGCCTGGCAGAAGCCATGTGATCCTCCACAGGCACTTGGCCAGCAGCTCAGAAAACTTTGCTGGCTTGCCCTCAGCAGTAAGGCTGCCTTGGAGCACAAAAATCAGCATGTGGTCAGATTTTCCCAACACCCTCTTCATGAGGACATTAATGGCTGTGTTGGTTTCTGCTTTTTCCTTGATGTTCTCCATTCAGGAATTCTAGCATTAAGGTAAGGAGGTTGTTCATTACATCCTTAAGCATTTCCACTAAGGCCTCCTGAGCCAGTTTCTTCTCCTGGAAGACAGAGTTACAGGATGACACAATTACACCACAGAATGATTTGTTCCTTCCCTCATTTCTTATCTTCTTCCTGCTGCTGGTTGATAAACTTGATTGATTGAAAGCTGGCTACAAGGAACTCATTAATGTGCCCAGACATGGCTTCTACTTTGTTCCTCTGTCTCAGGATCTCCTCAATTTCTTTCTTTGCCTTGTTGCTGGTGTCAGTATCACCACTGCTAATGTGACAAATAAGGGAATTGATGGTGGAGGTGACGTTATGACATGTGTCATCACTGTCTGAGGAGATAAGCAGAGTTTGGAATTGAGGGTTCATATCTAACTGGATTACATCTTTCAGTCTAAAGAGATTGTGTTTTCTGCAGACCAGCCTGCTCACTTGCTAACTTGCATGTGGAGGCAGTGTCTGGGGAGCCATATCCACCACTGAAATTTCCTCCTTGACAGGAGGTTGGCTCTGGCTTCAAGGGTGCATCTCTGCATGCTGACAAGAGATTTCACATCTTGTGTTTGAACCATGCTGAGGTTTCTCACTGAAACACATTGTTGAAGAAACTCTTGACCTGGCAGGTTCCTGTTTTGCAATATGACCCAGCATCCTCATATCTTCTTCAGGAAGATCCCCAACTGTTTTGAACAGGCTAATTCCTTCCTCTTCCTCTACCACTGCTGCTTAGACTGTGAAGCTTCAGAAGATCTGTGTGAATAAGGAGAGGATGAAAAACAAAAAATGGCAAGGGAAGAAGATCTACATGGAAGCAGTTTCTTGAATGTTGCCATTAGGACAACACCCACTGCATTTTACCCTAGGTAGAGCACTTAACTTATTATCACGTTATTTAACTTTATTCTGACATGTTAAAAACTGGCAACTGTGGCATGAGAAATGCACTTTAGAAAAGAGAAGCAGGCACTTAGTTTGGAAAAAAAAATCCTTGTCAGTGCAACAGCACTGCCTGCATCCTGACACAGCACTGGCCCCCCAAAAATGCTGCTCCATGGAAAGCCCCTCTTTGCAGGACCTCTGACTGCAGCCCATCTCCCTGTGGTGAGGTCGTAGCCAGAGGTGGAACAGCTCCTGGCTCAGAGGACCCTCATCCTCAGCATCTGCTCGGGTTCACACGGACCTTGAGCGGGCTCTCTGTGCTCTTTGGCTCTCTCTGCTGGCTGCAGAGCACCCCAATCCCGGGCTTGTGCTCGGCACTGTCCCCCCACATGGCACCCTCTGGGGAGCACGCTGCTGTGGGGCCCAGACATGCAGGGTGAAGAGTATTGTGTTTGAGCCTCTAGGAAGAATCACAAACCCTGACAGGCACAAGAAGTAAAGCAGGAGAAAAGAGCTGCCAGAAAAGATTTACAAAAGAGCTTTGCAAATGTGACAGCTGGTTTCCAGAGGGATCCTTTTTCTTCCTAAACCTCAGTCATGAGCAAAAGGAGAGATTTTCCTTGAAGGCAGAGTACAGAGCTCTGAGTAAGGGAGCAAATGATCTACCTTGGGGCAGAGCAGCACTGGGCTTATTGCTGGGCTGGGAGGGAATCACTGACTTTGGCTCTGTGCCTGGGACATATCCTAACAGGGGTTGTGGGATGAGAATGGAGGGCCCAGAGCATCTCTCAGCTCACCTCCTGGGAATGCTTTTCCAGGGCTGGAGGCCAGAATCGCTTCATCCTTCTGCACCACAGAGCACAGCAGGCTGCTGTCTGCAAGAGCCAGCTGCAAGGGAGGGGGAGGCAAGCAGTGGAGAGCATCAGGAGGGATGCTCTGTTGTTGTATGTGAGACCAAGTCACTCTCTCACTTGTCCAGCAGCCAGTCTAGGTGATAAACAAAGCCTGGGTTTGAATTATTTCATGTTTTGTCAGGGAATATCTTTGTAGAAAATACTAGGGACCTTCATTAAATTAATTTTGTTAATTGAATGACCAGGTGTGTTTCTTTATCTGATGATGCTGGAAGTAATAGTTCATGGCACAAACTGGCATTTTTACTATACATATGAAGAAATCTGAAGTTGTGGGGTTTTTTTTGTGACTTTGTTAATTTTTTTCTTGTATTCTACAAATTGTTTATGGGGTAAGTTTTCGAAGACTGGGATACAGAAAGTTTTCTGAGATACCCAGTATCTGGCCAAACAGCTGTTCTCAGAAGTGGAATTGGGTGTTGGGAAAAAAATAACAAATAATTCCCTAATAAAATAAAGACAAAGGTGAAGAAAAAAGGAATAAAAGTGTTTTTTATTGCATTATTCTGGTGATAAGCTGACAAAGAGTCAGAAGGTGTTCAGTGAGCAAAGAGTACAGTCTGTTCCTTTATCATAACAACTTTTATTACCTGCTCAAAAAACATCCTGCTGCTTTGCTTGCTAGGAATGAAGACTCTATTGCAGCAGTGAGTGCTTCTCTCCAAGCACCTGGTGCTCACCCATGCAGGGGCTGGGGGGAGATCTGGTGCTCCTCAGAGATGCTGGGAGTTGGGTGGGATGAAAGGGAACTTTCTTGTGGTGCGAGCAGAGGTCTGGGAACCAGAGATGCTCCCGGGGGCTACAATCAGCTGCTGCAATGCTTATGAGGAGCCTCAGAGGCAGAGTAAAGGCAAAGGCACCACACAGCATCTTATGGCCTCTTCTGGGGGGAGGAAACTTGTGCCCACGGGTTCAGGTTTTGGTCTTTTCTGCAGAGCCAAAAGGAGTTAGATGGTGCCAGAGTGGACTCAGGATATAAAATCTGGGTCCCACAGGTACTTCCTCTGCAGCACAGCTAGGGTTGCTTCAAGTGATTTGTCCCCAAAAAGCCTTTTGAACCAAGGAAGACTTCCCATTTTTGCCAATTAGCACTACACCTAAAAAATAATCTTGGCCTGCTTGCTGGATCAAGAGACACCCCCTGGCATCACTGGGGACTTTGCCTTTGGGGATGGCTGAGAAGCTCCTCACTGACTTACCATAGGTGATGTGTGTTTCCAGGCCTTATACAATTTTTCTGGTTTTCACTAAGGACAACTCTTTAGGCAGCAGTTTCAAGCTCTTTTATGTTGCTCCTTACAGGCATTTCTCTGCATTGCCTCAGATGAATCACCTGCTGAGAAAGGTACCTGCTGCAGGGGCACTACTCGGGTCTGCCCGTGGCACCAAGTGCAAGAGGGGAGATGAATCATCTGAGTGTGGATCACCACAGCCCCCAACCTCCCCCAGACCCATGCTGAGGCTGTCCCTCCACAGAGCCTCCTTTCTGACCTGCAGAGAATGTGGCTTGAGAACCTTTCCCAGAAACTGCTCTGCCCTTGGGCAGCTCTGTCCTGTGTGCCATACCTGTGTGCTCATCCAGACTCAGCCTTGCCCAGCAGGAGTGTTCCCAGCCTGGAGCACTGTTCCATGGCTCCATGTCTAGGGATTGAATATAGTTATTTAGTCTCTTTAGTCCATAACTCCCACATATCGAAGGGGAAAAGAAATCTTTATTTTTCTTTCTAGTCTTTCTAGCTCAGCATGGCAAGACCATCTCCTGCATCATGTTTGTTCAGCTCCCAGCACCTGGGATTGCTGGTGCTGCCACAGTGCAATTACATGTGGTGATACTGCATTTAATGCCTTGGAAGCCAGCTCCCCAGACTCCAGGAACTCCTGAGCTGACACAAGGAGCAGTTTGTCTTTCTGTCTCAGAGCTGGGGACATGCCTTCACCAGTACATCTTCATTAAGCTTCCCAGAAGCTGCCATGACGTGCCATCAGCTGTATTGAAACAGGCTGGTGTAGCTTATGAATCACCCTCTTTAATTCCTGCTTGTGACTGAGGATCATCCTCATCCCTATTTGGGGTGAGTTTCACTCCAGCAATTGGCAGGATTAAACTCCCTTCAGAAGCACGGGTTGAGCATTATGAACAAGGGGAAAAGCCTCAGGCGAGCAGTGGTCTATTTATATCCCATGAAAGATGGACTCCGCACATGAGAATATTCAAGCCCCTGGCCCCTCCACCCCCCTCCTGTTCCTCTAGCTGCTCTCTTGAGGCTGTCTCAGCACTGAAAAATTAGCTTCTTGAAAGCTAAGAGGAACCTCAGTCAACACAAGAGTGAGCAGCCAGGAATGGGGAGGTCTCTGCTTTACTGAATCCCCTAAAATCTGCTCTGTTGACGCTACACAGCAGCGAAGGAATCAGATGTGAGCTGGGACAATTACTCTCTCCTCAGAGTCTGTCTCCACATTTTCAAACAGGATCCTATTCTTACCCTGTCTGCTTTTTGAGGCTGATTATTGATCTATATTACCTGCACTTCTCAAATATCTTTTTTGATCTCTCTCAAATATATTTTTGGAGGCTTTTCCCTGCAGTGCAGCCCTGTGCATCCCACAACAGTGAGTTAATCCTGCACCCTCCACAGCAGCACCAGCTGCAGAAATCCAGGGCTCAAAGAGGGTAAGGCTCTCCCCCTGTCCCCACAAAGTGCTGTGAGGATCACTGTGCCCTGCCCAGTCTGCACTGAACCCAGCTATGGCAAAGAGGGCAGAGCCCCTAACCCCAAGGCACTGCATGTGGAGCAAGCATTTCCCCAGACCAGACCACAAAACCTATGCCACTTCCAAGGAAGGAGGAGAGAAAGCTCCCAGGAGCTGGGGAGATACAGGATCGTGTACAGCAAGGCTTCTCCAGCAGGTTCAGGATCCAGCTGAGCCAGCTGCAGCCCTTAGCCCTGCCTGCTGCACAGGCTAAGCCACAACTGCCCTGCTCCAGGGAGGGAGGGCAGAATCCAGCCCTGCCTCTGGCCCCCTCAGAGAGGCTGATACCAGCAGCTCCCCTCCCTGGGCATGTCCTGGGCATGTCCTTGCTGCCTTTGTCTGTTGCCTTTGTTTGTGGAAGAGCCCAGTGAGCTCTGTAGCAGGGCTGGGATTTCACACTGGCACTGCTACAGTTCCCAACGACAAGGGATTCACCTTCCCTCCAGCTCATATCCAACAGCCCCCTGCCTACAGGGAAAGGACATGCAGACCAAGAATGAAAGCAATGGTCCATGACCCACCAAGAATGATGCACCACAGAGAGCAACGTTCAGCACAGACCAGAGGCAACTTAACAAGCCTTCAGCTGGGGAATCCACCTCCACTGGAGTCATGCTGAGCCTTCTGCCCATGAATATCTCTAAAATCCCCCATTTTTCACCCTTCTTTCACATATAATGGCTACAAAATATTTGTTATTTTTAATCCTGAATGATTAATTTCTCATCAAAGTGGCACCTGTCCCCTCTGCAGGATGTTTGCTCTATGGCTCCAATTCACCTGTGAGTGTGTGGCACAAACCAGCATGGCCAGAAAGCCGAGACTCTGCAAAAGCATGAAAAATTTGTCTTCCATTGAGCAAAGAATGTTTTTCTCACAGTGCTATCTCCTACCCCGCTGAACCCTTCAATATTGCATTTCAAGATGATGAGGTGGGTAGAAAAACTGCTGTGACCAGTTCATTAGATGGAGAGGGGCTGGTGTCATGGGGTTAACATCTCAGCTTTACAGGGATGTGAAACCTCCCCCTGCACAGCAGAACAAAGGAAAACTTTCTGAAGGAATCCCAGAAATACTGTTTGTCAGGAATGCTGCAAAGAGTAAAATATGCCAGGAGAGAAAACCTTTTAGTGCCTGTGGCTGAGGAGGGAACGAGATGTGTGATGTAAACTTGTACCATGAACTACTTTTATCATCCCCATCACTCGAAATACACAGCTGAGATTTTTACTGATCCCTCTGGTGATGGGTGTAAATCCTTCAGACTGACTTGAAGTGCCAAGCACTGTGGATTTGATTCAGCCACAACTGCAGGGATTTGATATCTAAAATATCACTGTGGCTCTAGTTCTTTAGTAAGGCCATAGAAAAAATATCACATTATGATACACTGTCTGTGTGTGCATACGTGTGGATGTGGACGGTGTTGGCTGCCCTGAGACAGGCAGCATCCTGAAAATGAGCAGCCTGAGAGGTAATCTCAGTTTTCTCATTGACCACCAAGCCTCAGCATCACCGTTTGAAACATAAATTTTATTGCAACAGAGAATTAAAAATAGTACATTTGAAAGAGTTGCAGAGGGCATGTCATCAAAGAACTAGTCAGAAATCACAACTCAAGCAAATCATGTACAATTGGAACAGAAAGTTTTATTAAAACAAGTGGAAATCAAACTCAAATTTTCCTTGTTTGTTTAATTTCACCATAACTGTGGATTGTGTATTTACAGTCTTCGCCTCTTGTGGTGAAGGTTCTGCTCAGGGCAGGGCAGGGATGGATGGGGAGGAGAGGTGGATTTCAAAAGCTAGCAGGATGTGAAAGTTTTCCAGAAGAAGTTCTTGCAGCCTGCTTTGCGTTCCCGGGGTGCCAGAGCGGGATTTGAGTTAGCCGAACGCTCCAGCTCCAGTCTCACTTCATCCTGCTCAGCCCCTCGGGACAAGTCCTCAGACTCCAGGGCTTCATTTTCTGTCTGACTTGGCTCTGAAAGCAGTTCTGCCAAAAAGTACTTGGCCAGTTCCTTGGGGACAAAAGACAGAAAGGGAGAAAGAGATAGAGACCACAATTACTCCTTGATTTTGGGGGCTCACCACTCTGTGCCTCTAAGACTTCTCCGTGGCCAGATTAGAGACATTCAGGATGCAGGAGGAGAAGAGGAGCCCTGGCTTTCAAAGAGCCCAACCTGACAGCTGCTATGCAGCTGTTGTGTCTATGGCATCTACCTGGCGTGGGGAGCAGACCGCTGTCCTGTCTGTGACAGGGAATGAACTTGTCTTTACCTTCTCTTCTCACGGCTCCAGCACTCAGCACCATACTCAGCAAGGGTGCCACGAGCCTGCTGCTAAAGTGACACAGGAAAGGTCTTTGGGGGAGCTGGCAGGGGAGGTTGACCTGGTCACCATCTCACTGGGACTTATTTTTCTTCTAGTCCCTCCAAGCTTCGGCTGTCACCCAGCATAGATAAGGCCATTGTTCTGTGCTCTGGGGAAGCTGCCTTCGTTCTGTGACCCGGAGAAACCCTTGGGGACATCACCAGGGGCTCTGCCCTGTGCTCCAGCAGTGCCTGCTCCTCACTGACCACCAGCACCCGGCTGGACTGTCTCACCTCCCAGCACCAGCTGCCCAACCTGTCGATGGCTCAGCCCCGGCGGGAAACCGGGGGATCTGCGGGGGAAGAGGGCTCTGCAGCAAGGAACCGAGCGTCTGGAACAGGGACATTGGGGAAGTCTGGCGAGGAACTGGAGGGGTTTGCAGCAGGGGTGCCAGGGGCTCTGACAGGGAGCGGAGGTTCTGCAGGGGGGAATCGGGCTCTCTGTAGAAGCGGGAGCCTGCAGCGCGGCCGTCGGGGTGCCCGAGGGGTACCCGCGGTGTCCGCCCCGTCGCGGGGCTCTCACCTGCTTCCCGGCGGCGGCGGCCAGGGACTTCTGCAGGAACTGCCGGAGCCGCGGGTCCGAGGGGGCGGCCGAGACGGTGCCGAGGGCCAGGGCGATGGAGAGCAGGGCCAGGGCGCACTGGAGGCGGGACGACAGCATCTCGCCGGCGGGTCGGGCGCGGGAGGCGGCGGCGGGAGGCGCTGGCGGCTCCGCTGCGGCTCGGCTCCGGCGTTGGGGATCTCCTCGCCTCCCGCCGCCTTTATAAACCCTTCTCCTGACGTCAAGGCGGGGGCGCCCCCCTCGCCCCACGCCGCCGGGGGTGGGTCTCTGGGACGGGGGGGGAACGGGACCGGGGATGCTCCGCTCTGCCCGGCGCCGGCCAAACCTCCGCGGCTACCCCTCAGCTCCTCTCCCCTCCGACCGCCCACTGGCCGGCCCGAGCCCCCGTCCCCAGATCACAGTCCTTCCAGAGCTCCCGACCCTGCCCATCCTCTCCCTCCTCCCTAGCCACAAGCCCACCGGAGCGGCCGTCGGGGGACCCGGCTGTCACCGCCCACCCGCGCCTCTGACCCAGTGCCGGAGGGGGAAGCCCCTCGGCAGCCGCTCTGCCAAAGCCCCTCGCCCCTGGGGCCGGGTCCCGCCCCGTCGGGTGAGAAACGGCTCCAGAATCCGGGGAGCTGCAAAGGGTCCCCTTAAGGGCGATTGCCTCCAGCTCCTGCACGGGATGGGGGTGCTGAGGTGCCCTTGTGGGTCCTTTTGCCTCCCCTGCCCCTGTGGGTCTCTCCGGCACCGGTCCGTTCCCAGCCTCCCTCCCGCGGGCAGGTCCGGGGGCAGCGGGAGCCTCCGGGGAGAGCGCCCGGCTCCTGCCGTGGCTCTGCAGCTCCGGGAAGCGATGACAAATCCGTGCCTGGGTCGGGGCGTGCTGGTCCCTGCCTCAGCCTGCGGGCACCCTTGTCTTCATCTCAGGGTCGCTGGACGTGCTGGTCCCTTGGGATGCTCCTGTCCCATTGGGATGGCCAGTCTGCCCCACTCCTCCAGCCTCTCCCTGTGAGGTGGCTGGTGCCCACAATGGGAAAAGCTGCTTCAAAGCCCCTGAAAGATCTGCCTCCTCAGCTGTCTTCCAGCTGGCAGGAGCAGAGCAGGATCTGCTGGAAAGGGCCTCTGTTTTCAAAAAAGGGGTATCAGAATATCTCCTATCTCAATTTCCAGCTGAGGAAAGTCAACGACTTGAGGGGACAAGAATTCAAGTACTGTGAAAAGGTCTCCAGAAACCTTCAAAATGACATTTTTGTTTCATGATGAATTAATGTGCATCTCACTTTCAACCCTGGTGCTTCTGTCTGGGTTTGCTGAAGCTGACCTGGGAGTGTGAAGCATGAAACAAAGTGTTCCTTCTCTGTTTCACAGTCCAACACGATGAATTGGTGCTGGTTGCTGGTTCCAGACCAGGTAGAACTTTGGGCTGCACTGCAACTGCCCTCCCTGGATGGTGCCTCCCTTCCTTTGTGCAGTGAGGCTCTGCAGCCCTGCATAGCTTTCATTCTCTTCATCTTTCCCAAGCTGTGAAGCAAAATTAATGAAAATCATGAGAGAATAAGCCTTCATTTGTAGCCCATGAGACCCTGAAGGCTGGGTTTACTTGTGCTGCATTTATAGCCAGCTTTTCCCCATCTGCCTGACGTGAACAAGGCCAAGCTCTCTGCTCCTGGGACTCTGTCTGTCTTCTAGCACTGATCTTGCTCTGGGGAAACCGGTGGAGAAGGATCAGCCCCTGCTCTGGTTTAGACAAATTCCCTTGCTTTGGGCACAGGACACAGCCTCCTACCAAGGCCAAGGGAAGTGATTGGACTCAAAAGAGCAGATTGTCCCTAAAGGGCCGTGACTGTCAGAGCTTTTCTCTCCACCAAGATCCTGTGTTAGCAGCTGGACCAGCATCTCTCTCCTCCTGCGAGCAAAGAAGCAGAGCCAGTCCTGGGCATGGCAAATGGCCAAGGCAGCAGATGCCAGGGCATCAAACCTATCCTGGACCTCTTGCCTGCCTTCAAGAGAGGTTTCCTAGGAAAGGACTCTCTCAGCAACAATAATTTAGCCACTTTTCTAGATGTGCCAGTAGCAGCAAGCTGGGCTCTCCCATTCTACTTGCACTGAGAATAGACTTGTTTTGTAGCCCCCAGACTCTTCTGCTTGGCACAGCCCAGTCCAGCTGTGCCACGCTGCAGTGCAAGCCTGGGCCAGCTTTGCAGAAGGCTCCAACTCCCCACCAGCTCATCCCAGCTCTCATGGCCCAGGGCAGTGCAGCCTGCTTGGGTTCAACATTGGAGAGGAGCAGAGATGGAAATGGGAGACAACACTGGGCTATTTCAGACTCCCCTGTGGCTTACTGGAAGCTGTTACCTAACATCCCCTGCCAATGCACAGCAGGCAACTCTCCAGGCTGGCACCCCTTCTGTCATTCAGCATGTTCCCCCAAGGGGATGGGGACACTGGGAACCCCATCATTCCAGAGCTACCATCTTCCTTTGGCTTCCACAGTGATGGATCTGCCCTGAAGTGCCAGAGGGATCAGTTCAGCACCTGTGTTTCTTAGAGCACAGCAATGGGCTGGAGTGCAGCCTTAGAGTGCTGCATAGAATGGAGAGTTGTGGTACATTTAATCACCTTTGAACCCACCTGGACACCAACATGAAGATGAGAGCTGTAGGAGCTGGCACAGTGCAGGAACAACCTCATTGATGAGTTCCCCTCTTTCTCATTTCCTGGTAGCTTCCTGTGGGGCCAGCAGGACTTAGACACAGCTAATGGGATTTTGCAGAGTTGCATAGCTCAGTCAGGGATGGATGGATTCCAGGTGGACTGACAGGGATGGTTTTAGGAAGCTGGTATGGTCCTGCTGCCATCAAATGGGGGAAGATACCAGACTTGATTCCTAAGTGGTTTTGAGAGGCCATTCCTGATGTCCTGCCCAAACCCAGGCTGCTCAGCATCTTGTTTTCCCCAGCTACTCACAGCACCTCTGTATGTGCTGTGTGTGCTCTGTGTTAAACGAGCCCAGCTCTATTAAGGATGTTCAGATCAGAACTGTTCCTTACTAGCCCCTGTCTTCACCCACACTTTATTTTTCATTTTTGCATCTACCCAGCCCAATCTTGCTCTTCCAACTCTCCCTGGACACCTGGCAGTGCAGGCTATCCAGCCACAGAGCAGTGATGCCCAACGGGACTTCAGGTTAGGAGCAATGTTGTTGAAGTTGTTGTGCTCCCTACAGTCCAGTTCCAGGCAAGCACAGACCATCAGTGACACTGGGGATTCCTGGCTTTGATGTTCACTGGCTACCATGGCTTCTCCAAGCACATGGGGACAAGGCTTGGAGGACCAGGTTGGCTCTGACTCCATCTCTCTGTGCAGCACTGGAGCTGGGTGACTGTCCCTCTGTTCCCCCATCTGCCTGAGGGAGGCTGGAGGAATTACATCAGTGTTCCCCAGCAACAGGGGAATGGCGACCACATGGAAGTGCCTTGGATTTGTCCCACTGAATTTCAGGAGCCCACCTGAGGAAAGTGTGGTCTGTTTCTTCTCTATGGTCATGCCCTCCATCAGGACATGACTAGGCTCTGAGCCAGAGCAGCCTCAGAAAGGCTTGGCTTTCTCTGTCTTGGCTGTCTTCACCTTCTTGGGATTCAGCTGAGGTTGTGAGGCTGGTGAGGCAGGACCTGAGACAAAGCTTTGATGGGACTGTTCCCCTAGAAATATCTCAGCCTGTTTAAAGGAGAGAAACTGAACTCCCACCGGGTCTGAGCCTTGTTGACAGATACAATGTTGAATGGACCAAAGTTCTCAGGTAATGTTTGTGAGAATCCCTCTGATGTTCTCCTTCTGAAAAATTTTAACGTTTCTTTTAAAGGAAAATCTAAAGGAAAAATACCATGTGCTTTGGTTCAGAAAACCACCTTGTGCTGACCTGAAGGAACCAGCAATGAGTGAGTGAGAAAGGAAGTCCATCTGCTCCATACAAGCCTGGACTGTCTCCCACAGGGGACTCCTGGGGAAGGGGTAAGGACAGACCTCCAGACATCCTCATGACTCTGGTGCAGGCATGGAGCAGCAAGCGAGCTGCAGATTGACTTACCAGTTCCCCTTCCCCCAGCTCCTCTATGGGATCAATGTGCTCTGAATTTTTTTGCACTCATTTTCCAGCCAGATAAATCCATCATCCGCTCGGCTGTGGCAGAGGCAATTCTGTTCCTTTTTTTCTGCCGCAGCGCTGCAGGGCAAGTGGCTTTGCCGACGATTGAATTGCACTGAATTCCTGTGACTGCTTCCTTACCCCCACGCTTCCAGCTCGCTCCACGGCCCCAGGGCAGGGCAGCAGTGCCCGGGTCTGGGTGCTCAGGCTGTGTGCTCGGCAGCGAAGCGTGCCCTCTGCTGTCACCGCAGCCGCCAGCTCCCGTCGCACCTTATCTCCCTCGCTATCACCTACGAAACACTCTCCACACTCAGCTCTGCTTTCACGAGCAGGACAGTTTTGCCCTGGATCATTACCTTGCCAGCAGGGAGCACCGCTTTTCTTTATCTTCTAGGACTCGCGCTGGTAGGGCTGAGTGGTGATCTGGGAGCCAGGGCAGTGACATTCCCCGCACTGCCTCTGGACATGCAGCTGGTGCTTTGGGGCAGTGAGGAAGCTGCTACAGCCCCACAGCTCTAGCAGCTTGCTGGAAATCTAATAGAGCAGGTTCCTGCCCCGGGAGATCCAGATGAGTGGAGAAAGAGTAGTCAGTCCTGCCTGAGTGATAATAAAAAGCAAGAGCTCAACAAGGGAGAGAACCTCTGGCTGAATGGTACCATGTCTCCCTGGAATGGGGCACAGAGACAGCAGCAATGTTGGGGTTGTACACAGACTTACAACACCCCTGAGAGGTTTCTGTTTTTATAGTAAAACTTGAGCACAGACCCAAAAGAATTTGCCTCTCCTTTAATTACAAGCTTCTGAGATTTCTGCTCCAGTAGCAAAGAGGGAAGGCAGTCAGGCTGTGGAGGTTCACAGAGGTGGAATTCTATTACCTAATTTTTGAAATGTCTCTGTCTAAGAGCCCGAGTTGTGTTTAGGATTTCTGATGCTGCTACCTGAGATTTATTCCCAGTCTCAGCTACCTAGGATACTGCCATGGCATCCATGGGGCTGATAGCAGCTGCCTTGAAGGGAAAAGTGAAAGGGAGAGGGAAGAGAAAGGGGAAGGGAAAGACATGGTAAAGACAAGGGAAAGACCAGCACAAACACGTGCAGAAACAAAGTTGAACAGGCTGAGCTGAGAGTTATATACCAGGTATAATATGAGAGTTAAATACCAGGGTATTTATCTATATTACTGCAGTGGCTGCCAGGAGTAAAGGCTGTGTTAAGGACCATACAGAGAGATGCTGGGCTGTGCTGTGAGGAATTACTAGCATAAGGAAAGAGATGATGGATACAGATGGATGAGCACATAAAATCAGGAAATAATTATCTCTGCTTTATCTCCGTATATAACTCTCCTCTAATAACACCATCTCTCTTCAGCCTGGAAAAGGCTCTGGGAAGACCTTATAGCACCTTCCAGTACCTAAACAGGATTATAGAAATTTGGCAATGGACTTTTTACAAGGATATGCAGGGACAGGACAAAGGGGAATGGCTTTAAACTGAAATACGGTCAATTTACATCAGATACAAGGAAGTAATCTTTACTGTGAGGGTGGTGAGGAATGGGTAACCTAGAGAAGCTGCGGATGCTCCACACCTGGAAGGGCAGGCTGGATGAGCAACGGGTTACTTTGAGCAACCCGATCTTGTGGAAAGTATCCCTGTCCACGGCTGGAATTGGATGATCTTTAAAGTCCCTGCCAACCCAAACGATTCCAGAATTCCAGGACTGCGGGCTTAAACTCCGTCTTCCACTGCCCTCTCGTGGAGACTCGGCAGAATGCAGCGGAGCGCCCCGGCCCGGCCCGCCCGGCCCCATCAGCGGCTGGGTTCGTCCATCAGCGCTGCCAGAGGAAATAAAGCATCCCCTCCCCTAGCCCTGCTCACTCCCCTGGAGTTTGAATCCCCATTTCCATGCTGGGCCTTCCTGGCAACCAGCCATTTCACAGGTTTGGTGGTGACCTTCCCTCTGAATGCCAGCCTGTCTCTGAGGCTGGCTTTTCCAAGGGCGAACAACCCAGCAGTACCGGCATGGGCAGGGCTGAACAGTTCAGTGTTTGTGGGTATAAAACAGGATAAAGCAGGTGTAGGGCAGCTCTGTGTGTGACGGCTCCCCTGCCTCACCAAACACCATCCGTGCCAGACACCTGCAGGCCTTTGACCGCCGATTGCAATCGCTGCAGCTGAACTGCTTGGAAAAGCCATGACATCACTGTTTAAAAAATATAAAATCCATCAGGAGGAGGAAACCATGCTCCAGGAAAATACAGTATTTATTTTGCTAGTGCAGCTGAGCAAGTTAATAGGAAATAGAGGTCGTGGCTACACAGCTGCTTGTCTGGGGCAAGTGGAGCTGTCAGCCCAACCCAGCTGCTTCCAAAAGTGACAGCTGCAGTAACCAGAGAGGCGGTGAGCTCAAAGGCAAGCAGGTCCTGACAGGGAGGGGAGAAACCTAAATATGTGTGTCAAATGAGAGCAGTATGTGTGTCAAAACCCTGCTGTGAGGACAGCCAGCTTTACTAAGCATTAAAAACCCACCAGAGAAAGGTAGAAAGGGAAAGCAAGTGAGGGAACAAGGTGGGAAAGCAATATTTTGCTATTGTCAACACTCAGGCAATGCTCCATTTGTGGTCATTTTCCCATCAACCTGTGTCTAACACAAGTAAGTTGGTGAGGGCTCATGCTGGCCTCAGCCTTTGGGGTGAAAAAGTAGGCCCTTGCCCAGAAGGATGCTTGGGGAGACCTCACTTCATGAAATGGCTGCCCCACAGCAGGCAGGCGCTTGCTGCAGGCTGCCAGGCAGCCGTCCTGCCCAGCCAAATCAAACAGGAGGAGAGAGAGGCTGGCTCCAGCTCGATGCTCAGGCCTCGCCTTTTTGTGGGGTTTGTTCACATGCCAGTAGATCTGCTCTTCCGGGGGACAAGCCAGAGGAGCTGGGGGTCAGAAAATCATAGAATGTCTTGTGTTGGATGGGATGTTAAAGATCATCTTGTTACAACCCCCTGCCGTGGGCAGAGACACCTTCCACTAACTACAGTTACTCAAGGCCTCATCCAGCCTGGCCTTGAACACTTCATGGATTTGACATCCACAGCTTCTCTGGGCAGCCTTTCCAGTGCCTCACCACCACTATGGGTAAAAATGCTTTCCTAGTGGCTAATCTAAACCTACCTTCCTTCAGCTTAAGGCCATTCCCCCTTATGCTAGCACCACATGTCCTGGTGGAAAGTCCCTCTCCAACTCTCTTGTGGGCTCCCTTTAGGTACTTTAAGGTGCTCTAAGGTCTCCCTGGAATCTCTCCAAGCTGAACAGCCCCAATTCTCTCAGCCTGTCTTCATTGAAGACATGTTCCAACCCTGCAACCAGCTTAGTGGCTCTCCTCTGTACTCATTCCAACAGGTCCTCCTTGCATTGGGGGCTGCAGAGCTGGACACAGGACTCCAGAGAGGAGTCTCGCAAGACCAGAATAGAAGTTAAGAAGTTTAACTTTCAACCTGAAACAATGTGTTTATTTAGAGGCAAACACGTAAAGGCAACTGCATTGCCTTTAGATGAGCAGGAACTCAAAGATGTCATAAGGAAGAACAGCAGACCTAAAGGCCACAAACTCAAAAAGATGAGGACCAGCCACTCTATCCAGGTCAGCAGCCTGGCCAGATCCAGAGGCTATGCTAAGCAAGACAATTCCTCAGGAGAAACTTATCTAAGAATAGCATTGCTGTTATCAGTCATCATGATCCCACTTGTGGGGCCCAAAAGCATCTTCGTAGCTTCTGGTGCTAAAAATATTCAGATAATGTCAGCAATAATTGTCTAAGCCTGCTGTGACCATCAGAAGGCCAAGTCAGAGCAGCAAGGATGCTGCAAAACAGCAAATTGGCTCCCCGTCTTCTTGGAATTTTCTTCCCATGCAAGGCTGCTTTGGTTGTCTCACATCCACCTCTGTCCCATGGTGTGTTGAAAAACACATCATTCTCTTCATCTCCAGCTCCTCCTAAGTGCAGCCCCTCCTGACCCTGCAATCAGCCAGGCCCTCCCCTTCCTGCTGGTGCTTCCAAGTCCCCCCACTGTGAATCATCTGGCAAGCCCCAAGACAAAGTTATCCATGAATTAACTAAACTCAAGATGAAACTCAGACCCCACCCCAGACCGTGCTGAGCTGTGGCCAGGCTCCACACAGTGCTGGTTCTAGCCAGTCCTGTCTGTGTAATTTAGAGAAACTTTTTGCCTGAGGCTCTTTGGTTTTCTGAGACCAGCAGAGCAGCACAGAGCTGCAGGGCTGCCCGCATAGAACTCAGGGCCCAGGCACTCAGGGCTTCTCCCAGCACACCACAGCCACCCAAACAGAGCAAAGCAGCTCCTCTCCCCACCAGGGCAAGCCCAGGGACTCCTTCAGGCTGGGCTGTCTCAGCTCTGGCCCAAAGCCAGTGTGCAATAGCTGGAAACAGAGATGCTCTTGGCCAGTGAGGTGCTGGATGGGGTTACAGACCCTGTTCCCCTGAATCATCCCACAGGGCAGGCAGAACAGCAGGCCCCCCCCATCCCAGGCTCTGGAAAGAGAGGAGCAGAAGACAATCTTCTCTGAGCAATTCTGGCAAGTGCACTGGATTCCAGGAAACATAAATAACTACTCAGCCATCTGGAACTGTCCCTGGGCTGGTTAGCAAAGTCTCTCCCAGGCTCTGCCCTGTTCCCGCTGGCTACTCGGTGCCAATGCAGAAAGTACCAAGGGGGTGGCACAGTCCCCACCAGGACCCAGAGCAAACTTGGATCTTGCTCAGACCTCCTGCCAGAGACCACCTTCACCAGAGGCTGAAAGAGGCCCCTGCCTTCAGCACAGGGCCAGAGCCACACCAAGCCAAGAGCTCACACCAGGGCTTGGGATGCTCAGCCCTTCCCCAGGCACCAGCCAGGCTTCAAGGCGCTTAAGGAGAAGCACAGGCAAGAACAGACCTCTCACTCCATCATACATCACTTTTCTTCATTTTATTCTTTTATTTGTACAGCTATATTTTACAGAACGCATTAATGCAGTTTAGACACAGCCCAAACCCTGTCTCCCGAGATTGTTTATAACACAAGCATGTAAAATAAGACAAAAAAAAATCCAAAACAAACAAAAAAATAAAACATTCCTCCACTTAATAGTTCCAGCAAAACTCCTTTTGCAACATCAGGCTGTACCTTGAAGAAACTGAGCTCAATATAGTCCATACACTGAAAACTTCCATTGAAAAGAAAGGCACCGTGCGAAACCACATTTTACATATATACAGACTGAGAACTAGAACAAAAAAAATTACACTTTATTATTATTTTAAATTCCTTCTGCAGCTTTGTTGGTTTAATACACACTTTTTTGTAAATTGTAAACCTTCACTTGCAAAAAAATACAAATACACTGATGCATTTAGACAAAATATTTTCTTACTTGTACAGATGCAATACTTTAAAATATCTCCTTAAGTGCTCTATCATAATAAAGATTCTCAGAGTGGCTTCTGCCTGCAGAGTCCAACTGAGCCTTTNAAAAAAATCTGTTCCCATAAATCAACATTACATTCCTCATCTTCAAACGGCAAAGGCTGTGAAGGTTAGACTCCAGAGTTTATCAACACTCCACTGCACAGACATTTAAAATGACTATTTTAAATTTTTTTAATGTTTTATATACAATAAGATCTGAATAATTTTTTTCTTTTTGTTTCACATAAATGGGAAAAATAAAACCCGTGTATTTGTAATTTTTTTTAAATTTCTAATGTTTTTCCACCTATCTGTACTATGGGTTTAGAGGCACTCCATCAAGTGATGAATATTTTTTCTCTCTCTCTTTTTTTTTTTTTTTTAAAGTGTTGCAAGTATCCTTTGGACAGCTTCTCACCCTCCATGCTCCCCAGGACGACCTCCTCCCGGGAAATCCTGTGCCTTCAGCAGGCCTTGGGGAGCTCGGGAGGCACCTCGCTGGCCGAGATGCGGTACTGCACCTTGGTGTTGGTGATGGCCCCGTGCTTCTGCCGCAGGTGGAGCCGCAGCTGGCTTTTGTGGCGGAAATGCAGGTTGCACTTCTCACACTGTGGGGCGACAGGCAAAGACAGAGGGTGTCAAACGCAGTGGCAGGGGACATGTCCTCTCCTCGGGGCACCAAATGCCTGCTCTCCACCAGAGGCCCCAGGACACCGCACCCGCTATACAGGTGGATGAGGGGAAAAGTGGGAACATGGTGGGAGGAGCAGCACCTGGGGGCACCCCATCCCAGGCTTTCAGCAGCAGATGTTGGCGTGTGGGATGCACAAAGGGCAAAGTCCCTCAGAGATGACTCTGGCTCTGATAGACATAGCACCAAGCTCCATATCTAGGTGATCAGAGCAGCTACAGGGCTATTTCTGGAGCTGCTTTTGACCTCTGCTGAGCTGGATGGCTCCAGGATGTTTGGATGTCAATCCCTTCTTGGATTCCCTTTCTAGCAGATGGTGAAAGCCAGGAAAGCCCCAGCAAAGAGCTGGGAGCCCACAGGGCTGCAAGCAAGGCAGGGCAGACTGCTTGCTGGGTGCAATTATCACCATCAGAGGGGAGCCCAGGCCAGGCTGTCTGCTCCTTTCCCCCATCCCCACACACCACAGGCAGCTGTAATTTAACCAATAGCTATTTGAAGAAGTGTGACCTTCTTCCAGATGGGGTGGAAGGAAAGAGCAACTAAGATGTACCCAGCTTGGGCTGCGTGTCAGTGTTTCCAACACAGCCACACCTGAAAAAATACCACATCAGCATCAGCTAATGCCTGGGAGGGAAATGGGGCACGAGAAGCAGGGATGTGACCTTGGTGCGGGGCCTCATGAGGCTGGCAAAGGGCATTAGGATGCTGCAACCAGCCTGTGCAAATGCCCCTGTGTCTTCCCAGCCCCCCAGGGTTGGCAGCACTGTCCCCTAGCTCAAGCTGAGATTCCCCCCCACCAAAAAAAAGCAGGTCACTCACATGATACGGTTTCTCTCCTGTGTGGATTCGAAGGTGACTTTTGAGGGTCTGCAGGTGCCGGAAGCGCGTGCCGCAGATCTCACAGGGGTACGGCTTCTCCCCGGTGTGAATGAGCACGTGGGCACGGAGGTGGGCCACCTGCAGAGAGCAGCTCTGGGTCAGAACACCCCCAGGGAGGACGGCATCCCACTGGGAGCAAGGGTGTCCCTGTGGGAATGGGGTTCTGCCTAGACATCTTTTTTGGTCTGTTGGATTATAACTGGGAGTCAGGGCCCCGTCTCTGAGCTCCAGTATCTCCAGGCCTTAGGACAAAATGGAGCAGAATAGCTACAACCAGCAGTCAGGCTTCCTTACTAAGCCAAATTGTCCCCCTCAGACCTTAAGGTCCATATTTATCCCACAACACCATGGGAAGAGCTGCCCAAGGTAGCAAGCTGGGCCATCATCAGCCTCCTCTCTGCCAGAAGGCATCACCAGTCTTGGGCAGGAGATCTAAACATATCCCACCTCCCCAGGCACTGCAGAACCCAGAGGCTACACGCACCTGGACAAATCTGGCCCCGCAAGTCTCACACTTGTAGGGTTTCTCCCCAGAGTGGATGCGTGTGTGGGTTTTCAGGTTGGCTGGTCGGTTGAACTGTGCCCCACAGATGTTGCAGCGATACGGCTTCTCTCCTGCAGAGCCCAAAAGAAAGGGTGAGGGATTAGCTACAGGTGTGCTCAGCACCCAGGATCCTTGATGCTCCCCAGAGTTAAGTCCCTTCAGGTGCCAGACCCCATGGCATGAAGCACTAGCCCTGCTCCTGTCCCTCTTGGAGATGGCTGTGGACAAGCAGCATAGGGCAGGGTGTCTATAGGGCAGGTTGAGCTCAGGAGGCAGGTTTTCTCTTTTGGATTGGGAACTACAACCTTCAGGGCAAGAGAGGAAGTCAGGCAGCTCTGCCAGCAAGGATTAACAGCATCATTCCTCCTGACTCTGTGACAGCAGCTGGCACCTACATCTCCCTACAGCTGTCAGTAAGCACCCTTGAACACTGCCCTGGTACTTGTGTTGTCTCAGTCCTCTGCACAGCCCTCCTGGAGCTCAGCTGAGACTGTGGGAATTTGGGTCTAATTCAGTGCAGCAGCACAGAGTCGTCAGTGCAGACTTCCCTTCCCCAGTTTGTGAAGTGGCTGTTGACATGTTAAGTATTGAAAGTGTGAAATAAAATAAGCCCTAGGTTTGTCAGCAAATGACTAAATCCTTAATATCCTCTTCCTTTCTCAGCTTTCATTGTGCTGATTCACGGAGTCCATCCATTCACAGATTTTCCCATCAGCAGAGTTTATGCCAAGCTAGGTGCGACCTGGATTTCTAGGATGTAAAAATAAATCTTAGACTTCACCCTAAATGTTCTTTTGATTATTTTTAATTTTTTTTTTTTTGCTTAAGTCTACCACAAAGATACCTGGAGGCCATGCATTTGCTCCCAGTTATGAATTTTGCACGACACCTTTAGAAACAGTGCTGCCCAGGGCTTTACAGCAAAGGAGGTTGAGTTCCATCCCTGCTGCAAGCGCAGGTATCTCCCCCATTCCCAGGTTTGGTGCTCTGTCCAAGGGCCCCCTGGCAGTGCCAAGTAAAGCACCTTGCTCTTCCCATGAGGGACATCTTGTGACACAGAGTAGAGGATGCTGCACCAGGCACAAACTCAGCTATGCTCACCAACCCACAGCCTCCCCAAAGCTGTCCCCACAGCCAGCACTGCACCTGTGTGGACGGTTTTGTGGCTGGCGAGGTTGCCCTTGTAGCGAAAGGAGGCCTGGCAGCGGTCACACTTGTAGGGCTTGTCACTGTGGACTTGCAGAGAATGTCTCTTGAGAGAGGCCTCCTCAGAGAACCGGCAGTCGCACTCGTTGCAGAAGAAGGCTCCATTCTCTGGGAGGGCAGAGAGAGGAGCAATCAGATGGACACTGCATGGGTCACCTTCTTGACAGGCTATGGGATGGATTTGGGATGGAGGAGAAGGGCAGCCAGAGCAAGTGGTGGAACAAACAGCCAAGTGCAGGTGTTCACATTCAGCTGTGCTTGCACCGTGCTGTTACCTCCTGCCCTTGTGCACACAGCAACAACATGCATGGCTTGAGAGCAAAGTCATCACCAGCTCTTGTTCAGAGCTTTCTCTCTCCTTTAGTGACACACAGGCTGCTTCCAAGAAGCCAACATGACACCTGGACATCTTACAGAGAAGTCCATGAAGGCACTCAAGATATCAGGCATCCTCTAAAGGATGCTCACCTCTGGAACAACTCCTGCACCTTCAGAGATCTGTAACCTTTACAGGTACAGAGGTCTGCCTTGAGGCTGGGAAGATGATCATCACTCAAATCACAAGGCAGGTTCCCCCAGTAGGAGGATGCCCAACTCTTAAATGCTGTGCTGAGTGTTACCACAGTGAGGTTCCCTCCTTGGATCGCTGCCACACTACAGGTGGCAATGCTGCATTCCCCCTCCCTGAGCTACAGGCAGATGAGTGCATAGATACCTGTCTTTGGGCTTGTGGGGTTTTGTAACAAGATTGCAAGCCTCATTATCTGCATTTCACCAGATGTGCACACTGGGCTCCCTGATAATAAAAATATCATGACGGATGCATGAGACATGCCAGCTTGCCCAATCACTATTATGGGTCATTACATCTGTCAGGCTTGTTCTCCTGTGGTTCTGGTGGGGTGGGGTGCACTTGTTTCCTGTCCTTACCTGCCAGGTTTGCAGCAGGTGACTAACTCCCTGCACAAGGTATCTGGATGGTGCTGGGGAAGGGGAGGAAGGCAGCAATTCCTGTGTGCATGTGTCCCTCATATGCATGCACACAGCTGGGCAGACAGTTAAGAGGGGGCTGTAAAGCACTGTGGGATCCACCAGCATCTGGGACAGGTCTGACTATGTGTTTGATCACAGGGCACTCAGTGATGGGTCCCCTACATTGCACAGTCCCCAGCTGCTGGTTGAAAAAGACAGCCAAGGATGCAAGACTCACCGCAGCTGGAGTCAGAGTATTCAGACTGGGTTTCCCCCATCTCTTCTCCAAAGTTTGAGCCAGGGGTATGAAGGCACATCTCAGTATGTTGTGGGGACTGGCAGCCACAGGAGCTGCACTTCGATGAATGCATGTACAGTGGGGACTGCCCTTCGCTGCTCCGAGGGGACCCATCCCGGGACCTGTGGAAGGAGAGCAATGTACATAGCTGTGAGAAGGCCCTTGCTGTGCTCGAGGTACCAGACCCTTGTTTGCATCCCTCCTGACACAAGGGACACACATGTTTTATGGTGACATCTTTGTAGTGAGCTGCACAGCATAGCCCTCATGAACGACAGGTCCTTAAGCCTCAAACCTCCAGATGACCATCACCAAATGACCTCAAATGTCTTTAGGAACACCCAGGTCCACAGGATAGCATATTGTTCCCTGGTACTTTGGCCATTCCAATGCTTACAGCCAACAAAAAGCTTGAGGCATAGGGAGTCGGGTGGAAACACAGCCTAGGCAAATCCAGGTTCCAGAAATCATCCAGAGCTGTCAAAGTTACCCAGGGATTCACAACCCAATGTTCCCAGTTCCTTTTCCAGTCCACACCGCCACCACTACCGTGGGGACGGTGGGCACTCAGTGTCACTGGCAGCCCTCCACCAAATGCAGGGGCTTCCATCTGTTCATGACTGGACTTCCCAGCCCAATGCTACAGATATTTCACACTTCCAAACCCTCACCAACAATGCAGGAAGTCCTGTTTCTCAAGGGGGAGGGGCATGGGGGTGGAAGTCTTCTCACCTGTTAACAATATTGTTGAGTCTGCTCGCTTGTGGGATCGTAGAGTCTTCACCATTCACGCTTATCTTGGTGGGGGATTGCACATTGAGGTGCTCCGGCTCCATGGACTGCTGACAAGTGGACATGGGCACGTAGGTGCGAGGAGAGAGGGTTCCCATCTCGTTCTGGTCAGCGCTGTCTTGCTTGGTGTTCTGGTTAAGAGAGTTGAGGACAATGAACTTGTACTTCTTCCAGTTGCAGGCTTTGGGGTCTGTGGGGCTCTTGGTGAAGAGGGAGCTGGAATTCTGACCGATACGGGCATTCTTGCTGCTGCTGGACTCGGTTGGTGAGTTGGGCTGACAGTCTGACTTCTGTGGGCTCTGAGGGCTGATGAGGCCCTTACGGTCTAGGGGTGTGTTGGTGGGCTCAAAGTGCTGGCTGATCTCATCCTCTGAAGAGGTCCTCTCCTCCTCTTTGGCCACTTTATCGCAAGGAAAGTAGGGATTATTCCGGACTGAAGGGATGACAGGTTTGGGCCCAGAAGCCACACTGTAGTGCATGTCACTCCTGGCTTCTTCAGCAGCACCTTCTTTTGGAGCATAGATGGTAGCGTGGCACATGTTGGCAGAGATGTCGGTAATGGTTCTCACGTACTCAGTGGGGATTGTCCTGGAGCTGTCGCACGGCAGGATCCTCTCCTTGGGGAAGGCACCTGCCCTTGAGAGTTCAGAGAGAGGCATCCTCATCTCCCGCAACTCATCATCCACTAGGAAGCTATTTAGAGGGAGAGGGCTGTATCCGTGGTAGGAAATGGGGGATCCAGACAAACTGTTGATCAAGCCAGGTGCAAAGGCCCTCCCACTGCAGAGGGACCCGTTTTGAAGAGGCATGCCGTTCTCTGAGACATCTCTGCTCCGATAAGCCATCACCTCTGGGTGGCCCAGCATCCGTCCAGGCAAAAACTCTTCCCTTGGGGTCTTCACAGCAGACACCATCTCTGCTTCACTGGAATCGGGGAAAACAAAGTAATTGTTTAGGAGGGAGACAAAGTCATTTTCAGCCTGTAAAGATACATTTGCAGATACTTGGTCAGTTCTTTCCCTGCCCACCCAAACACACAGTCCCAGGCTTTTCGAAGTTCACCAACTGCACTCACCTAGACTTGACAAACCTTCGGCAGGTGTCAACCACGTGTTCCATCTGCAGGTAGAGTGCTGTGGCCATCACGGCCATGATATTGTTCTCCCTCAAGTTCAGGCGGGAGGTGTACATGAAGTCCAAGAGGATGCAAAACCCCTCAGGGTTGATTTCAGGATCCAGGTTGATAACATTCAAGTTGCACTTGAGCTGGTCAGTGAAGATGCTGTAGAAGAGGCCACTGCAGAGGGTAGACAGTAGAGAGGAGAAGTGTTAGGACAATTCAAAGGAAAAAAGGAGACTTTTTATGAAATCTCTGAGTACAGAGGGGTTCATGAATGGGAAAGGAGGAGGAGGAGGCAATTACAGAATTCCCTGAGCTTTCCCCTTATTATCAAGCTTGGTTTCTCAGCTTAGTAAGCATCTTCTGCACTGCACTTTTCCCAACTGGAACAGCCTGCTTTTAGATCTCACCTGCTCAACAACTCCCCACTGCCTCCATTTAGTAATTCCCCAGTTTTTTTGGTTTTTTTCCATTGTTGTTCTTATCACCATCCCCTTCCCACTATGACTCATTTCTTTCAGAAGCCTCTTGGGACATCTACAGTTTTAAACCAGAAAAATAAAAAAAGGAGAAATGTTGGCAAAACGTTTTTCAGACATTTTAATAGTCAAAGCTTTGCTTTTTGAAATCTTTACACCGTATCAGTAAGAGAACCTGGAAGGCATTTGCTGTAATTCAACTGGGCAATGGTGGGATATTAATTAGCATTCACTGGGAAGCAATTCCAGCAATCTTAGGAGCTGGAAAGGGATTTCAGACTCCATCAGGCTTTAAAAAAAAAAGAAAAAAATTAATCAACTAAGGTGGGTGCAGCCAGCAGTCTGGGAGCCAGGGAGGAACAGCTCTAAAAATAGCAGTGGCAGGGGACATCTCGGTCACAGAAGACTCATTCACCCCAGTGAGCATCCAGCCCTCCCTCTCTTCTCCTATCCTGTCCCTGTGGCACATTTGTGCTTTGCCTTCAGGGATGTGCCTCACATCTGCTGTGCTCCTGTTGGTCTCCATGGGCTGTGTGTGGGCAGATGTGGGTACACAAGGAGAGAGGTGAGGGCAGCACACTGGAGGGAAGCAGTTTCAGCTCTAATCCCATAACAGGTACAAATTTCTTGGCAGCCCCTTTCAGTTCTGCTTCTCTGCCTCTGATTCCCTGTGAATCCCACAGCCCCACAGGACTGCAGCAATGCTTCTGGAGGCCAAAGGCTGAAGGAGCAAGGAGGGAGGCAGGGAAGGACCCTGTTCTCACCTGCAGGCCATCAGAACTGTTTTGTGGGCTCTAAACTGCTCCCGGTTCACGATGATGACAACGTCGGTCAAGATATCCCGGCTTCTAAGGCGGTTGAGATTGAGGAGGACGTCGCTGGCGTGGCGGGTGAACTGGATGCAGCTGTCTGCCGGCGAGGCCATCTCGAGTCTGAGAGACAGAACCATCAGAGGAAGATGAGAATAGAGAACAACCAGGCAAGTACCCTAAACCCAGGGAAGAGACGGCTGCTGCTCTGGGACATGCTCAGATGGCCAATTGCTCCTGGTAGGGGCAGCAGCAGCTCCTTGGCCCCAAGGTAAACAGTCCTGCACCACACCAAGCTCTTGCCAGGCTGCCTAGTGAGGTTCTTGGGCCAATAGTGAGACCCATACATCTCCTCCCACCCATCAAGCTGGTGGGTGAAAGCAATCAGACCCTCCTGAGGGTTAGCCAACCATCTCCTCTTTCTCCCTGTATCACCCAATGCAGCCCCACCCCAGTCCACTCCATCCACTCAGGTTCATCTCCATAATGCTTCCAACATAGCTTCTAGCCTTCCAAACTCCCTCAGGAGCCATCCTCCTCACCTATGTGGTGTCTGGCTGTAAATCCAGCCACAGGAATCAAAACAAGCCTTAAGGTCCCAACTGATGTTGAATGATTTCAACATCTGGAAAATCCAGCCCACAGTGGAACACCAGCCCTCACCCAGGAAACTACTTTCCTACTCCCAAGTGGTGGTCACTCTGGAGAAGACCTGTCCACAGTTTCCCAATTAATTGGTGAGGAGTAGAACTCATCCAACCTGCTGGGCTGCTACCCACACCATGGCTGAGTCCCTCCCCATGAGCAAGGTTTGGGTTAGTCGAGGAACATGAAGCCTTCCCCCAACACAACACCTGTTAACCCATCTCAGAGGTGTCCTCCCAACCAGCACCCAGGATGGCCCATGTCTCCCTGAGGTTTGGACTGGAATGTGCATACTTGGTGTTAGCTTCTTCAATGATCAACCCCCTCCCATAATCCTGACTCCTCCCAGGGGCACATGAACGTACAGTAGTTTCTACAAAGCAGCTGCTCTCCTGAAAACAAATTCCAGCTAATTTTCTAATGAAACATTGCATCAAGGATAGGGGGAGAAAGATTGGGAGGGAAAGCACAAAATTTAAATTTACATACCCAATGCCTCAATTCACAGTCCAGAAGTTTCTTTCAAACCTACAAATAAATCACAAGAAAACACCACATTAGCTGGTAATTATGAATTGGCCATGGCAGGTCACAAGGCTGCTATTTTGCTCGAGTATCAGTTGGATAAAAGCTAGAGATAACAAACCTTCTACTCTCCAGTAAGGTTAACATTTGTTTCTTCCGGTACAATACGTTCTTATCACAATCACAGGCTTTGAGAATCCAATCATAGCTTCTTCCACACCCTCTAGCCCAAACCATGGGCGTATGCCAAGGAGATTTTCATTTCCATGACTCAGGAACTTAAAGGCAGGTGGGGAAGGGAAGTCAAGCGAGAATTTTCTCACCACTTCTTTCAGAGATAACTCTTACCCTGCCAAGACTGAATTCCTGTCCGGTGCCATATTCAAGACCCATGCCATACTCCCAGCACCTTGTTAACAGGTATGACATACACAAAAACATCTGCTGCCACTCTACTCAGAAACCCACATGCTCCATCCCAGGGTGAAAACGCCCTGGGATGGGATTGCTCAACAGATTTGGGAGGATATATGTGTCAAGTACCAAAGTAACTTGGCCAGGACTGCATAGGAAGCCAGTGGTGGAGAAAATAAGGACGCAGAACAAATGTCCCTTCCCCTTGCTGCTGCCAAAGCCTTCCCTTAAACCACAAGCTGTGTCTCCAGGCACTGGCTTCACCCAGCAATGTGGCTGGGACAGAACAGCAAGGAAACCCAGGAGTTAATTGCCTTCCAGAACTCATACTAATCCTCCAAGATGTACTTAAACCAAACCCAATTGACTTGGCACCAACACAGGAAGAAGGTCCTCAGGCAGTTCCCTCAGCAGGTAGAAGCACAATAAATAAGTGAGCCAACAAACCCCAAGACCTTCATCACACTATTTTGAGGATCAACCCCCAGACTGTTAAGACTGCAGGAAGCCAAATAATCCCTGTGAGACAAGGGACTGTCAACTGTTGCCTTCCCTCTCCCTTGCTGAAGATGTGCAGGTCTGGAGCCCAAGCTCCTCTTCCATTCCCAAAGCCACTGGGATGAAGAGATGAGATTTAAGGCAAGCTATCACGCACAGAACCCAGAGGGTGTCTTACAGCTTTACTCCAGCCATCAAACACAAATCTTCAGAGCCGCTCTGAGCCTGGCCAGCTTAAAACTTTATGCACATACAAGAAGTGACTCATTTCCCAAATACTGCAGACTCTGACCTTTCTGTACATGCTCAGTGCCAGCCACTCACTACCGTCCATTGCAAGCCAAGGGACCCACAGCGTTCTGCAAGGAGCCCAGCGCACTTTCCTGTGCCCACATGGGCAGATGTGTGTGCTTGGCTGGCACCCCAACCTCAGCCACGGTGGCAGACATACTCTGCCAGTCTCTGGGGAGTCACCTCAGTGTCACAGAGGTGAGGAGGTGACCCATTGTAAACCAACAAAGTTACAAACAGCCAGATGAACTCTGTACCCCTGAGCATCATGTGAGAAGCTGCTACGGTCGCCAAATCCCCTTATCCACAGTGAGGACACAGCACTGCCAGGGGGGACACCCAGCTTCTCTCCCAGAGCTGGACCCCAGCACAGCCCCCTCACCACCCTTCCAAATTATCCCTCCCAGCACAGTGCTGCTGCAACATCCACAGCCCCAAGGGCTGGGCAGGTTCGTCCCAAGCAGCTCCTGACTGCAGGATGTGGGCATGCAAAGGGAAAGGGACTTTCCTCCCCCTCACTGTGCTGAGTTGGGTTAACCCTACCCCTTCCAGTCCCTGCACAGCACTAGCTCTGTACCTCAACACGAGAGGATACTCAGACCAGAGAGAACAGGATGGCAACAAGGACCAGAGACCAGTGATGGGGAGCAGAAAAAAACCCACTGCAGCCAAGCATGGTCTTTCCCACCTAAACCCCCTCAAATCCCATGAGGCTCCTCCAGGCTCAGCAGGGGCCAGAGCATAATCCCACACCCACCCCCCTCCAGTTTTCCTGTCCAGTACCTTGCAGGTGTGGGCTCTCTGGCAGTGCTCCAGGCTGTGTGCCAGGGCTGGCTGTGCCCATAGAGGAAGGTCTGGAATAGGTGCAGGGCCCATTTTGCAGGTGGCCACACGGGACAGTCACTGCTGTTGCCTTCCAGGAAGGCAATGGGTCTGCCCCAGCGGTTCAGGGAACAGCCCTTCCCTGCCGGCACCTCCCCGAGAAAACCCATTCCTGGAAAGGAGCCCAGAGCTGGCTCTGCCTTCCCTGCAGCTCTGTGAGCACAGGGAGGGTGTACCTTCGTGTGGGAGAACCTCTTGCAGCTCAACCCCATGCAAAGAGGAGACCCTCTTTGCTCACTTACCCTAGGGCAGAGGGGAGAACCGGGGACTTCCAATCCACTTTTCTGCCATACCTCTCCATTGACCTACTCTCCCAGTTAGAGGGAATCCCTTTTCATTCATCCTCCTCCCACTCTGTGCACAGGGGGGAACTCCTTGCTCCCCTATCCTTCTTTGCATGGTGATACCCCGTGGCCTTAACCCTTCTCCCACCCCCAATTGCATAGGAGGGAGGAGTGCATCAAACACTCCCCCTCCCTGTGCCCCATTCTCCTACCCCTCCAGAGCCTGCAGCGCCGACTCACTCACATCACCTTACAGGGGTGGCTGGGTGAAGTCTTCCTTCCCCACAGCCCTCATCCCACACAGTGTTCCGAAACTGCCCGCCCAGGGGAAGCTCCGTCCTGCCCTCCTCCTCCCCAGTCCCTGCAGCCTGCAGGGTCCCAGCCCCATGGGAACGTCCCCACTGCCTGCCAGGGCGTGCTGCCAGCTGCCTCTCCACCCTGCCAAGGAATGCCTGGTTTCTCCTGTTCTCCTGAACAGGGATCAGGGGGACAACCAAGAAAATGAGGTTGGGTGTGGGTGGCTCCCCCAGCACAGCCATGGGTGCTACATGCCATGGTGAAGAAGATGCTTTTGGCTTTGGGTGTGTGAGTGCCCAGCTCAGCTTTCTGATACCATGCAATCCAGGGGCACTAAGTGTCCTTTAGTTGTCACAGCAGTTTTATTAGTTGAGTAGCTTCTGGTTAGTGTCTAGGCCAAAACGTGGCTGGGTTAATAGTAATCCAAGAAGAGACTGAGAAAAGTCCACAGCATCAGCACAGATCAAAAGCAGCATCACCAGTGCAAGCCCTGTCGTATTTTCCACCGTACCCTTCCGTGAGCGGATTGCACTCGCTCTATCGAGCGGTCTCAATCTGATCCAATTTCCTGCCAGCAAACAAATGCTTCTAGGAAATGCAATACATTATCTGGATGGGTTTATTATCAGCATTTGGAACCAGGAAAACTGCATATTTTCTTGAGCGCCGCAGGGAACTTTATAGTTCATACTTCAAAAGAGGGTTTAAAGGATTGCCCTTGAAAGCTGGCCCAGCTCAAGTCTCCACATTGTTTTGGTCTTTGCAGAAGAAAATGCAGAGGAGGGAGGGGGTAAGCACGCTAAAACTGCCTCCAATGTTTTCCTACTAAAGAGGACTCCCCTGCCCTCTATGGAGCCAAGCTCTGGCTGTGAGGCAGAGGCAGTGTGTGCCCTTGGGAAGCAAGGAGTCGAGCCTTCCTCAGCATTTCAAACGACCCCAAGCAATCTGGCACATTAATTTTTCAAGGGAAGGCAGGAACCATGCGTCCTGGCTGAAATCTAGGGAGCTACTCCAGAGAACAGAAGACGGGCTCCGTGCCCTGCCAACACTGAGCCCTGCATGGAGATGCCAACCTGAGAGCAGGGTGCAGCCAGAGCCAGGTCTCCCCAACAGCTGAGCCAGGTCCCTGGTCCCACTGGGCTCCGAGGAGGTGTCTGATCATCCCTACTACACACTGGGACAGAAGATTACCAGCTGGCACCTGACCCTCCCTGTCTCTGTACTCCTGGGGCTGAGGGTGGCATAGCTCCTTCTGGCAGCAAGGAACTGCTCTGGCATCCATCTGGATGGGATGAGACACATGCACAGCTTGAGGTGCCTTGGCCAGGGCAGAGACACCCCCTTGCCCCTATATTTAGCCAATATTTAGATTTAAAGAGATGCATTTCAAAGGGTATCTAGTCCTACAGGACACCTTATTCAGGACCCATTCAGACCCCTGTCCTGCAGTGTGCTTGTCTCAAGCTCTCTCCTCCATAAAAAGGGGTCCAACATTCCCCATGGGTACCTGGCACACAGCCCAAAGGCAGCAACTGACCAGGAGAAAGAGGGGAAGGAAAACAATATAGATCAAAAATTTCCTACCCCTTTCCCAAATGTCCCTAGTTTTCTCTCTGGTTTAGACGGGAAGCTCCACTGAGATTACTGGGGTTTAAAGCAGTCCTGAAGACTACACACTTGCTCCAGTTTAGGGGTGTGTGTCTTTGGGCTGCCAGCATCCTGCAGTGATGCTAACACATAGACCTAGCTTGGATTTTAAAAAGAAAAAAAAAAAGGAAAAAGGAGGACTACATTTGCAGTCTAAATTTGCAGTCTGAAGCAGCTTACTGGTCAGATGCTGACTTTTGGATACTGATCTAACCAAACTGCAAACTGTGAACTCCTGAGGTTTGCCAATGCCTGCTGTAAACATGGAAACCAAGTGTCACTTTTTGCCAAACAGAAGAATGGTTTAAAAATAGATCTAGAGAAGAATACAGGCACTCGGCATACAAGGCTCCCGTTTATAGACTCCCATGCTACTATAAAACGGAGCAAGAGGTTATGAGCACACAAGCAACTTTCCACCAAATTTAGATTTCACCAACTTCTCAGAAAAATGAAAACATTTCAGGCTCCAGCTGAGCCAGTAAAAGCTCTTTGAGTGAAGTTCCCAGCCCAGGTATTACAGCATACAGACTAAATCAGGTATGAAACAGTTCTTCAACCTTAACACCATAAATACATGAAAGTACATAAGTTGCACACTGAGAAATGCATCTACTGATTAGAGCTTCATTTTATTCATCTATAGACTTTTTACAAAGGTTTTCTTTTTTGTGGAGAAATAAAATGAGAGGACAGTCCTACCACACAGGACTGGCACACAAAGTTTTACCACCTGTATTTGTATGGGGTTTTGAGGATAATGTTACTGCTTACTAAGAAAAAAAACGTGCTCCAAACCCAAACACTACTCCTACAAATTCATATTGGGCTGCTGCAGCTGGACACTGAAAGCTTTCCCCGCCCAAGGGGAAAGAAAAAAAACCAAAAAGAAAAAAAGCATAGCTTTACAATACATCCTAAATTAGGCAAAAATTCAAGGGCAGATTAACACCACAACTCGGAAAGATTTTCACATGTGATTTCATGACCAGACCCAGAGAGAACTCCATATGGAAATGTCAGTGACTTTAATAAGCACTCGGTTGTTTCCAATTAGGCTCCTTAAGTAAGTTCAGTGGCATCCAGAGTTTCCTCTGCCACCTTCCTCCAAGCTGGCAAGCATTTTTTTTTCTTTTTTTAACGAGCAGTTAATAAACATGTTCCCACTCTCCCGAGGCTGCCGGCCCCGCCAGCCCCGCGCGGAGCGGCGGGAGGCGACACTAGATGGCACCAGCTCGCTTCGCTGCAGGAGCAATTTTTCCCCTTGGAAAATAAAACACCCCAACCAAACCTGGAAAACATATAATTTTGTCGATGTAATTCTGTTTCTCTTAAAACGCGTCTGAGCAACATTATTTTTATGAGCTTTTCCAGCCTTGTTTTGAAAAACTTAATGTTTCTGTTAGGTTTATTTTTGTACCATCCAACAGCCGGCTGAATCCTCCCTGCACTGCAAACAGGGATGTCTAAAAAGTGTCACAAAGCCTTTTGATGGAATTTTTTTTTGTTGTTTTGTTTTTGGGGTGAGATTTGTAAGAATCACTTCTCATTCCAACTTCTTCCTTCGCAATAATAACTAACCAGTTAACCTCCACTTCCTCTCCCAATATTGACTCAGACAGTCAGAACAGAGGGGGATTAGAAATTGGAATTGAAATGCATCTCGAGAGATCTTTGCTCTGTTTTGCCAATCAAAATTGAACACCAAGAGATGAACTCTTTTCTTACTGGAACAATGTAATAATCCATTCTTCTGGAAAATTTCTAGACACCCTTTGAATATTTTAATGGATTGGTGATATGTTTCATGGGGCAAAATGTTTGCCAGGTATAATGCAAGTTTTTAAACCTGCAATCCTACCCTTAGGAGAAAATAACAGAATCTCTGGTTCTGCATATATAAGGAGAGGATTCCCCTAAAATATTTTTAGATCAATTTTTGAACTGTAACTCCCTCAAGGACTGGATGAAGGAGCCTGCATTTACTCCTGAAGCTCTTATCCTTTAAACCCTTGAAACAGTATGGCAAATAATAATTTCTAGAGCATTTAAAAGCTCAGGAGAGGAATCAATAAGATTCCCAGATTGAATAAGGGCCTGATCCCAAACCCAGCCCTACTGACACTTCCACTGGCACAAGGAGGAATTCAGCCCAAGACAGAGATGTGGGACCAATGTAGCAGCTTCTCACTGAGCCTCATCCGTCTGTCCCCAGCCTCCGTTCGCACTGATCCTGCGCCTACTGA